>PVQB02000198.1:0-206103 GCA_002980475.2 Fusarium beomiforme
AACAATAGGAATAGAAGCAGGATCCAAGGGACGATAGAGGGAAAACGATATAGCAGACCAGGGGCATAAACTTAAGAGGGAGCAAGGAGCAAAGAACAGGGGCTGCTGACCATATCTTCGGGATCCTCGGGCAGCAGAGAAACGGTCTCGTCCTCGAGGGTTTTGGGGACCTTGCGTGATACTAATTTCATCTTTGGCTAGGTGTGCGACCTGTGGCTGAAAGCTGAAATGTGAAGATGTCAAACTGGAGACGAATAGCAAACCTCGGACCTCGGCGGGTTTGTGACAGCGACAAAAACAAGAGTTGGTCCGTGTCTGACAAAGACCGAGATAATATTCTTAGGTACAGTAGATGTCTCACGAGCGAAGCGCTGATGACAAACGGCCGTTGGATGATGATGATATTGATAGTGATATCCAATAATTGGCCTAAGGTGGGTGGTGTGATGCGGCTAAGACCAGTAAGGCTGGGCTAGGCTGGCGGACCAAGACGAAAAAGCCAAGGCCGGCAAAGTTTGAGGCTCAACGGCTGTTTGACAGTAGGCAGAGGCTAATTCTTACGGAATCGCTAAGGTAAGGTATCGAATTCAGAACAAATGGCGCGTGGTTGTGCTGTGGATAGACAACGGTAGTTCGGCGAGACGGCAGTTGCACAGCTCAGAATAGATTCTTGGTGCCACTGTCAGGTACAAACAAGGATAAGTCGATGGATCAGGATCATCAGTGATGTTGACGTCGGAGTCGGGGGTTGAGAGTGGCCGGCCCGACGGGGTTTTGATCTTGTCCGTGGACTGGCAGTCTCAGGCTGTCAAACAAGTTTAGAAGCACGGGATTGGATTTTCGATGACCACAAGTGGATGTTTAGACGACGAATTCAGTGACGTGACTCCACATAATCGAAGTTCTCGAACACAAATTTTGTTTCTGGTGCATAGATGCGGAGTCTTAAAAGCTCCGCGGATTGCGGAGTAGCAGGTGAACGGAGTTCAATACAACCCCGTTTTCTGAAGCTATCACAGAGCGCTAAATAAACTTTTTCTTCCGGTCTTTTACTTTTGTTCTGGCGGAGTTTGAGGGGATTTCCAGATGGAACGGAAGTGGATCGATTTGTTCGCTGTACGCCGAACGCCATCCAAGACCCATGACAGGCCTTGGCGAGCTTGGCGACCGAGACATTGAATAGTCTGGAAGGACGGCACGAGGTGACCCACGGAACGAACTGCCTTGCATGCTTGGCGATGTGAAGTCTGCACATCGTGTGACAACCAACCAGGCCGTTCAAGCATGTGGCTGAGGGAATAGAGGCATTAATGCGATGCCCTGCCGAATAGCCATGTCGATAATTAATTATCAGGTAGGATATAAGCCAAATTGTTAGCTGATAAGCTCGAACAAGGTAGCATCTTTAAATCTTGTCAGCATCTAACTCTGAACATAAAGTTTGTTCTTTGATGGGCAAGAAACGCGTCATCATGCCATGTATCAACTGTCATCCAGTCAGTGATACAGCAGATCAAGAATATTGTTTTCAAATGAACAACACAGACCTTACATCCTGGATACCTGCTGATCTGACGTCGTGCATCTCGATAGCGCAAGGCACCGAATTTCCAAAACCATGCCTGGCTCAGAAGCTTCTAATCCCGGTCAATCTCGGAAGTCAAAGACGTAAGCCCAGCATGTGAAATGCAAGTGTGAGTCTGCGTCGTTTAGCTGTTGGTTCTCGCATGCTTGTCTCACTTTGGATGCATTGAATGTAACTCTCATCATTTTATCCCCTCATCCATGGGGACCAGATCCGATGTTATAGGTGCAGACGTGCCAATATAGTTGTGTTAGAGCAGTTCCTCTAGGCTTGACTCAAAAAGCAAAGCGTTCCGAATACGCGGATGTAACGAAAACGTCTATTCGATAGGTACAAGACATTAGACTTCTTGATGAGCTTCAAAGGATGGTTGAGATATCAGCAAATTTCTGTACTCTAAAATCTTCACACGATCCACTACTGAGGCATGTCATGGTCGTTTAAATATTGTATTTTATGTTGCGGTCGAGGTATTATCGCCTTATTTCCTCGTTCACATACATGTACACCCGGTAAGCCACTGAGCCGCGGGTTCGCATTTATTAGATGTGGCACAGACAATCTGGAGAACAACCCGTTGAGATGACGGGCGATCATCCAGCCTTATGCGATTAATTACCATGTAGTATTTACATAGCTAAGAAAAAGATGTCCATATTGATTAAGCCTCAACACTGCCATCAATAAGGCGATGCGATTCTGGAATGCTAAACAATAACCGTCACTAAAACGAGACCAATTAACAGTTGCCATGGTGAACCATCAACTGCCAAATAGGCTCTGCCCTATGAAACTCAACCTGATTGACGCACTCTCATCCAAGATCTTCGCAGTTAAGTCTTGTCTTACCTCATTTGGGCTCCATCTCATCCTTCCTAACCCCAAAAGATCGAGCCGATACCCGGTAAAGGTGTGATACAATCCTACAAGTGCACCTCTTTTCCCTTTATTTCCTGCAAATTCACTGTAAAGCCACAGCACAGCCCATACTAGATTCGGTGCTTACCTCTTCCTCTGAGAGCCGGGGCTTGAGTGCAAGGGATTGGGCTGCAGCTGCTGACGGTAACACATCAGCTGCTCATACTTTCGTCCATTCACAACTGTCAACCTTTTTGCCATCCAGCGTCTCAGCTCGGCGCGCGTGGGCATCAGCTCTCCCTGTTCCAATATCTTATTCGTAACCACCTACCACTTCATTTCGTGACCCCTTTTCCTCCTTTTCTTATTATATCACGCGCCAAAGGAAGCCCATCAACCTCTCTTACACACTAGAGGCTATTTAGCTTTCGACCCCACTACACTGAACTGTAAGTAGCTGGAAACGCCTAGTTGCCGCTGTCTGGTTGCCGTGCAGCGCTGTCTCCAGCGCACGACAGCGCCTGGCTCATCGCATTCACCCGATGGGGGACTTCGTTTTCGCTTAAGTCCTCTATGTCCTGTGCGTCTCATATCACCATTGCAAAATCTCTGGTTGCCCTGCTACACTTGAGCACCTGATTCTGTTGAGCTTTGTATTACAAAATACAATACGTGCGATTCTTGCTTGCCTGCATCTGAACAGCGTCGCCTCTTTCGATCTCTCCCTTGAACAACATCCCTTCCGTCATCATCCACTGTTCACTACTACCAATACCTGTCTGACACGCCTGGAATTAGACCCTCACTCAGCTGGAGACTAAGCAACATCATTTGCATATTAGTCCTGCGGACGCGGATAGGAAATAAGGAGACAACATTCACCGACGGCCTCTTAACTACACACCAGTCGGCATTCTTTGTACCTTTGAGAGGTACACAGCTACATTGAACTGCACGAAGGATCTGCCTTGAGCCAAGCCTTCCAGCCTCACATCTCGTTCCCTCTCGCTCGCTCTCGGACCCTTCGGATTGGACTTCAGAACCTCGTTACCCCCGGTCTCCGCCACGCCCGCCCACTTCTAAGTGCTCACCCCCCCACGACTCTCCGAGTCCGTCAGCCAAGGCCACACAGTCTCGTTTTGATCGGGTCGGGGACTGGACTCCCACAAGTTGCGCGAGGCCGACCGCCCGCGCAATCCGGTCTATCTCGTTCAAAATTCTTTAGGGACTGGTTGCCCATCAAGTATGGAAGATGTCCGCCTTCAAGTATTCGCCTGCTGTCCGGGGCGAACGTAGTTTGTCTAGTCGACGCGATTCTGCCGTTTCCAGTCTTCCCGAATCCGAGTCTCAACGTCGTCAGAGCCTCGCTGCTCGTTCTGATTCTCAGGGTATGTACTGTATATGCTTCTTTCCTCTTGCCCCTCCACCCGGTCCTATGGCCAAGTCACAATACCCTACCTACTAAGTGAACACCGGGCGCATGCCTTCTTGGTCCTGGCTTATGCAGGGACTTGCTGCGGCTGGAGCTTCCAATGCGCCTAAAGCTCTCTTCACTGGCCAGTATTATACTAGCTATTACATTACTCACTATGCCGCCATGTAAGCTGACAATCTGGTAATAGGTGCCGGTGCTTCCCTAGACCTCCCATCGAGCAGGCTCTCGACTACACAACCATCTGTGTCAGGCTCTCAGAATGCAAAAGAAACAAAGGACTGGAAACCTCCCTTCAAATCGACTTCCCCCAGTCCTCCCCCCAACGCTGGGCTTGACCCTTTAAGTACGGTAAGTATTTGCGACTGACTTGAGTATATGGTATCAGGGTATAGTTGGACTGCTATTAACATGTGACGTTTAGCAAATCTACTTGCGTACCAACAGTAACACTGCGGAGCCTACCATCGCACAACGAATTCTAAACCAGGGTCGTTCCGACAGCCCAGCTGCAGAAGATCTCAAGAGACAAAGCTCCGAACTTAGCAAATCGCCAAACACTACCCAGGATTCTAGCAAGGATCGAAGGAAAGGAGTGTCTTTCCTGAGCCGATTGGGAATGCGCGGAAGTTGGAGGAAAGATGATGATATGCAGGAATCCGACTCCGAACTGGGTGAACTGCGGACCGAAGGCACTTACGCCCGAGCACTTACTTCCGTCATCGGCGCAGGTGGAGGGTATATTCCTCTCCACAAAGAACCTCCACGCTACATCAGAGTCAAGGCGCATAATAAGAAGGATAGAGACTATAACCACCTGTTCCTCGCGCAAGAACTTACCGCCTCAGAACACAAAGCAACACATGGCCGAGCGGTAGCAACAGCAGTTGGAAGCAAGATCCTTAGGGGTGGTGATGCTATCTGGGCGGCTGAGTTTAGTTTGGATGGGCGATACTTAGCTGTCGCAGGAAAGGACCAAATCGTGCGAGTGTTTGCCGTGATATCGACGCCAGAAGAACGCAAGGCACATGAGGAAGAGGAGGCACAGAATGGTACACATGGCGAGAAGCTCAGTGCTCCCGTGTTCCGAACGAAACCCGTGCGTGAGTTCAAAGGACACACCGGCGAAGTGCTTGCCTTGAGCTGGAGTAAAAACAACTTCTTGCTATCCTCTTCGATGGACAAGACTGTGAAGTTATGGCATATGAGCAGAAGTGATTGCTTGTGCACTTTTGTTCATAAGGATCTAGTCACTTCGATCGCCTTTCACCCAAAGGATGACCGCTTCTTTCTCGCAGGGTCACTAGATGCGCAACTTCGATTATGGAGCATTCCAGATAAGAGCGTCGCTTTTCAGGCACCCGTGGGCGAGTTTATCACAGCGGTAGCATTTTCTCCTGACGGAAGCATTGCCATATGCGGTGTGCTCAGTGGTCTATGTTCTTTCCATACTACCGAGGGATTGAAGCTCAAGTATCAAATCCATGTTCGGTCTTCACGAGGCAAGAATGCCAAGGGAAGCAAAATCACAGGCATTCGAACGATGACGGTACAATCAGGCCCTGAAGCTGGGATAGTCAAAGTTCTAATTACTTCGAACGACTCTCGGGTTCGGGTATATAACCTGAATGACAAGGTGATTCAGGTCAAGTACAAAGGACTAGAAAACCAGTCAAGTCAGATTAATGCACGGTTCAGCGACGATGGCAGCTACATTATATGCGGTAGCGAGGATCGCAAGGCCTACATTTGGAAGCTAGGTGCCCAGGATGAGATCAAGGATAAGCAACCATACGAAACATTCGATGCCCACCCAGAAGTTGTCACTACAGCTTTGATGGCTCCAGCGAAGAGTCGGCAACTATTAAGTGCCTCTGGCGACCCTATCTACGACCTGTGCAATCCACCACCTGTAATGCTGCGAAGTCTTGAAGAGAGCACGCCGAGTCAGTCAGCTTTATCGGATGAAGACCACGGTGACTCGCTCCACAGTAACAGACGGCCTGAGGAAACACCAGCATACATCGAGCGCTCAAAGCATTTTGACGGAAATATTATCATCACCACGGATAGAACTGGAAAGATCAAGGTTTTCAGACAAGATTGTGCTCACAAAAAGCGACAACAAGGACTATGGGAGTCTGGATCTCGGTTGGGCAACCGTCTATCCGGCGTTGGAAGGAGTGGCAGTGTTATGACGAGAACGAGTGCGAGCAGTCGCGCGCAATCAAGGCGTGGCTCACTAAACATCCCCGGTCCCAATCCTATTCAGCTCCAGCATGCTTCGGATAGAATTAACAGCTGGCGTCAGGATGTTGATGGAGGAAGGCCCAGCCTGAACAACACACCTGCTCGAAGCGAAAGATCTATGTCTCCTACCAAGCCCGGACCATCGCCCATCAACTCAGCGGCCAACCTGACACCGGATCCTCGAAGCAAGCCATTGTCATCGAACCCAGTCAGCCGTCCAACCCCCACAAGCCCTGCCAGCAGTGGCCTTTCCAACCGTACCACAGTCAGAGCCTCGCGTGACCGGGAGAGAAACGGCATCACAAGCCCACCAACGCCAAGTTTCAGCCTCATTAGCGCATCTGATTCTGAAGGCCTGAACGATAGAGAGGGCAGTTTTTGGACCTTGAGCAGGTGGCGAAGTTCGCGTCAGAGTCTTCGGAACTCGTCGATGCTCAACACACCCACAAGCCCTAACGGGTCGCCGAACCCTGGTCTCAATCGACCCGGAAGCCAGTTCCTCAGTGTTAGAGAAAGGTCCTCTCCAAGAATGAGTCTTGGTATTGATGAGCTGAAGCCACCTCGCCAAGATGTCGCCAACCGGCGCAGATCAGCAGGACCCAGACTGACATCAAGACTTTCGGTACAAGGTGATGAAAAGCATGGTTTCGAGGATCAAATCGAAACACATGAGGAAATCACACCAAGTAAGAAAAGAGTAGACTCTGGTGTCGGCCGCATTAGTGATGAGTCGGCGGATTCAATTATTCAACCATACTGAGATATGACATGGAAATGATCTATCTCAGCAGCATCTGTTGGAGTTGGCGTTTGTTTTATTCATTGGGATTTTGGGTGTATACCATTTGGAAAGGCGTATGATGGAGTATTTACACTTCTGAATCCTGTACTATAACCCAAATTTTTCTTGTGTCAAAGATGGATAGGAATCTTGCAGGAATAGGGTTGAAAAAGGAGCTTGAAGAGATGATTCCAGAGGAGCAGGGGGAGTTTGACGATGGTATGAGTTCTGGAACAATTAGCATAGCGAGATATGTGGTCTCGGATTACACGGCCAGTAGTGAGCCACAGCGAACATTTACTTGATTTTTAGTATATATAACCTGGAAAACAATTCCAGGTGCAATCAAAAGAATTACAAATATTTCACAGCTGAGGAAGAATTGGTGGAAGTGATTGATTTGATTTCTAGCTGCCCAGTGCGGCCCATGCTGCGCAAAGCCTTGCGCTCTCGCATCGGCGTACGTTGCAATCCTAGCTCAGGATGGTTTGTGTTTGTGTTTGTGATGAATGGTGCCTGTGATATGCGCCTTGTTTGTAGGGGGTATCCTTGCGAATCTGCGTTTTCAACGCCATCTGCTTTGTTATTTTGTTTTCTTCGAAGCTTCTCCTTTAGAAGTTCTCATCGGTCTTAAGGGTGTTCTCCTCGGCGGGTTTCTCGGCCGTACCGCCATTGGCCTTGTCGGCGTAACTCTTGACAGCAGTCGTCAGCTTGGGAGGAACAGCGCCGAGCAGATCGCTGTCCTTGTCGCCGTTCTCGAAGAAGAAGAAAGCGGGGATGGAGCGGATGCCAAGCTCAAAGGCGAGATCTGGGACTTCATCGGTGTCGAACTTGGCAAAGGCGTACTTGTCGGACTTGTGCTCGGCAGCCTGCTTGTTGAAGATGGGAGAGATGGCCTTGCAGGGTCCGCACCATGAGGCGTGAGCTTGGAGAGCGACGTAGGGAGTGCTCTTGACGAGCTCGTCGAATTGAGCCTTGGTCTTGATCTCGACAACGGAGGGGGCAGCCATTTTGAAGATGTGATGTGGATTGTTTGGTCGGTGTGGTTTGTAAGGGTCTTTGTTTGACGAAGAAGAGTTGAGGGGTTTTGGTGGGGGATTGTGTGTGTTATAAGTACTCACGATATGGAGGGGTAGAAAGCAAAAGGTCAAGATGGATCTGCTGTAGCGGAGTGGATACGTTTATATAGCTAGCTATCTAAACTTCTAGAAGCTCCAGTTTCGCGATTGATTGCTTTACTCAGATACTTAATTATTCAGGAACCGGGAGTCGGAGGTGATGAACATGCCAGGCAGTATGACACAATCGTGAAAATTTGGGGAGGCTGACGTGGGGTCTATTGGCCCGAGTGCCGGTGAATGAATGGAATTAACTGCTGACAAACAGGTCCAGTCGAGTCTAATCGTCCAATGGTCGAGCTATGTCCTTGGAACGTATCTCATGCGTAACGAAGGCCATTTGGAATCAAACTACGATCCGCGAATACGACGGATGTATATGGGGCGAAGTGAGGCTTGAATTTATCAGCAGTCCAGGGTATCCAATAGTCGATGGCCTTGGATCAAGGTCGAGACTCAAGTCAATCTCCGTCCTTTACTGTAATAAGTTCACCCAATTTAGGTCTAATTTCGTGTTTTCTTGACTCTGTATTGTGATAAGAACCTCATTGCCTTGTTCATAAGCTACCTACCAATCAAGAAGTCTAGATCGGGGTTCATGAAGGTTCTCAGGAAACAATTATTTCCTGGACCGACGATCTCTCTTCACTTGAACCCATTTAACAGATAATGCAGTGGAACAGCCTATAGAGACCGGCGACATAAATGAAGCCTCTATCTTATGCCTTTACGTCAAACTCTTCCCAATGACAATCATGTTCATCTTACCAAAGTTTGCGCCGGTAAATACTCGGAAAACCCCGCGTCATGGCGGGGTTCGGTAGTCTCCAATTTATTTTTTTCCTGTCGATTTGGAGGGGCACCAAAAAAGACGGCGATAACTAAAAATTCAACCATTTCGTGGTTTCAATTTTCATATCCAAGCCACATAACCACAAATTTCAATCATGTCGAAGCGAACAGCTGATGCCGGCCACGGCGATGCCCTCAAGGGTGGCGAACGCCCTGAGAAGATGGACATTGACGACAACACCAAGGAGATGGGAGAGTTCGAAGACGAGTTTGAGGACGAGTTTGAGAGCGAGGACGAGATCCTTGAGGCTGGTGTTGATGGACGACCTGACGCCGAGCGTGAGGCTGAGGAGAAGGGCGAGTAGTATTCTTAAATTGTTAAGATTGGAATCTAACAATGGCCATCAGATGCCATGGAAGTCGACCAAGGAACCTTCATCGTCGGACGAAGCAAACTTGAGCCTGGCCAAACCCTGGCTCCCGATCTGACAACCTACGAGATGCTGCACAACCTCAGCACACCCTGGCCATGCCTCTCTTTTGACATTATCCGCGACAACCTTGGCGACAACCGCAAGGCTTACCCTGCTACGATGTATACCGTCTCTGGAACACAGGCTGAGACTGCAAAGGCTTCGGATAACCAGATCTTGGTCATGAAGTTCAGCGGTCTCAGCAAGATGGACCGCGGCGACGAGGGCTCCGACTCGGAAGACGACGACGATGAGGACTCTGATCCTATTCTAGAGAGCAAGTCTATCCCTCTCAACTCCACCACCAACCGTATCCGCGCCCACCAGATCCCTAGTCAGGAGGCTGGACGACCTGGAACTACTCTCACTGCCACCATGACCGAGTCGAGCAACGTATTCATTCACGACATTTCTCCCCACCTCGCTTCGTTCGACAACCCGGGAACCACTATCTCTGCTCAGCAGAACAAGCCTATCTCTACCATCCGCGCCCACAAGAGTGAGGGTTACGCTCTTGACTGGTCTCCGATGGTTCCTGGTGGAAAGCTTCTCACTGGTGATAACGACGGACTCATCTACGTGACAACACGCACCGACGGAGGTGGCTGGGTCACTGACAACCGACCTTTCCAGGGTCACACAAGCAGTGTCGAGGAGATCCAGTGGTCGCCTTCTGAGCAGTCTGTCTTTGCCTCTGCTTCAAGTGACGGCACCATCCGCATCTGGGATGTGCGATCCAAGTCCCGCAAGCCCGCTATCACCATGCAGGTATCAAATGTCGACGTCAATGTCATGTCTTGGTCGCGCCAGACTACCCATCTGCTTGCCTCTGGAGACGACAACGGTACATGGGGCGTCTGGGATCTTCGGCAATGGAAGGCTAGCTCCGATAAGCCACAGCCTATCGCCAGCTTCAACTTCCACAAAGAGCAGGTTACAAGCATTGAGTGGCACCCTACTGACGACTCCATCGTTGCCGTTGCCGCTGGTGACAACACCGTTACACTCTGGGATCTTGCTGTTGAACTGGATGACGAGGAAAGCAAGGACACAGCTGGTGTCAAGGACGTGCCGCCTCAGCTGCTGTTCGTTCACTACCTCAAGGACGTGAAGGAGGTACACTGGCACCCTCAGATCACTGGTAGCTTGATCGCCACAGGAGAGGAGTTCAGCGTCTTCAGAACCATCAGCGTATAAGGTGTCTATCTGCGGGGTGAATTGACTGGATAGAAAAGTTTACAGACAGGTCCATGGTGGACCTGTTATTGATTGAACGGCATGGCATGGCGTATAATGAGATCTCCTTTGTTGGATTTGATAGATGAATGGTCAGGCTTGTTTTTATGTGGACTATACTCTCTTTGGTTTCAAGATTCTGTGAAATCCTTCGTTCCTCACCCCTGCGTCGCATGTAAGCTGAGGCTCCATTACACTTAAAACAAGCTAATCTTTAATCTTATAATTCCACTCTAAATTCTGATCAACGCTTTCCATGAAACACACCTTTTTTTTGTACCAGGTCAGGGATTTAACTGAAGTCCCAATTGGTATTTATCAATCTCCATATAAACCACCTCAAGATAACGGAGCTGAACAATTAGCAAAACGCCAGTCCTTGAACTAAGATTACCTCTGGAGCTTAGCCTGCCCTGGGGCTAAAACCACACCATGTAGCTAAAAAGCACAATGGTCCGTCCATGTATGTCATACCCATTACCGAAATGCAATTGTATGCTTCCACAGGGCTAAACTATTGAATTCGGGGTCCTCCCGCTAAAGACTCAAGTCAAGCCAACACGTCCCAACCTGCTGGTAGCGATCCCCGCGCTTAGAACATGTCAAACCAACAGAGCCCGTTCCAGAACGGTCTTTTTTCCTTTTGTTCGTCGAAGAACTGAAAATACCGTACGCCACCAAAAATGCTTTTAACAAAAAGGGGGTGGAATGTCACTGATATTCTTAAAACGGGGTTGAGAGCGAAAATTGGTTAATCTCACAGGAGGCTTAGCTCTGTTCTGCAGAAGATAGGGGGTGGGATTTCTGCAAGATGAAGGAGGAGAAGCATGGAGACTAATGCATGATTTACCACGTAGTAAGTCAAGATGAGATTATACTGTACGTAGACAAGCCTTAATTGATAAGTGATAGCTGGAGATAGTTCATTGGTATTTGCCTTGGTAATTCTGTTCTGCGCGGGACACATCGTTGGTGAAAATTCACACTACGCACAAATGTAACGTAGGACTTATGCAGATACTTTCTTTGTATCCAATAGTGCAGTATGTGCTGTGCAACACCATGCCATGTCATGCCATGCCATACGAGATCTCAGCCAAGGCCACGCCGTTAAACGTTAACTAGTCTCCCATGTCAACCGGCAGGGCTGAGCCGTGTTCCCTTCAAGCTAGTTGTCGTGAAGGCTCGAGCTTTGTCTGTTGGTTCGTCATCACAATATGTATATTGTTATTGGTTTGGAGATCTTATCTGCAATAGTAAAAGAGCAATGTATTGAACCAGGTCTATAAACGCTTTTAAATGACACCCTAAAACCCCATCGAAATAACGAGCTCTTGCTCCCGACGTTATACAAAAATGTCTACATTACGTGTATCGTTCAAGTACCGTGGGACGGTACATTATTGTCGTTCAGCTCTAACCAGACTAGATAGAGATAATGGCCAAAATGGCTAAAAAATGGCTAATGAGCCTTGTTGATTGCTGCGCGTGGCGCTGGGGGGCCACTGCCGTACCGTATCAAATTTACTTCGATGGCTCGCGGCTCTCAGCTGTGGGAAGAGCGTTCTTCTTGGCCTCAGACTCCTTGACCTTAGCCCAAGCATAGACAATACCCGAGACGAAACCGATGAAGATAGCGGAGACACTTCCAACGGTAACGGGAGCAGCGAAGAAGATGAGACCAGAAACGGCGATGGGCAGCTTGTTGAGAGCACCAACCATAGAGTAGGTGGTGGAAGAGGTAACTCGGATGCACCAGGCAGAGCAGTAAGAAATGAAGATAGCTGCGAGACCAGAGTAGATGATGCCGATAAAGATGCGGTTGCGCGAGTCCTCGGGGAAGTTTTTGGCGAAGTTGGCGCTGGACCAGTCCTCAGTGACGAGAGAGAAGAAGACAAGGACAGGAATGGTGAGCAGGTTGTTGTAGTACATGGCTATCGATTTGTTAGCGATTGTTGCTTATCAGGAACTTTTCAAGCGCATATGTCAAGTTGCGCCGATGGAATATACATACTGTCCCAGTCCTTGAAGTTCATCTTGTGGATAACCTTGCGCATACCCAAAACGTAAGAGGCAGAGCAGAAGACATTCATGGCCATCCAGAAGTAACCGGCATTCAGAGTAGCAAGCGCATCAGCATCGCCAGTGGTAGCGCTGTAGTCGCCAGAGATAGCGCTCTTGATATCAGCCCAAGCAGCAACCACAGAGCTCAGAACCATAAGACCGAAAGAAGTGAGGGCGGTGGGTGTGACGGAACCACCAAACCAGAGGACTTCACCGTAGGCGATGGCAATGATGGTCAAGTTCTTGAAGATGGTGTAGACAGGCACGGAGAGGTACTGCAGAGCCTTGGTGCTTGTGTAGATCATACCAACCAGGACTAGGGAAATGGGATACCCTATCAAGATCGCGTTAGCCGTTGCCCCTCATTGTGAAAAGAAATTATCACATACACTTCTTGATGCGGTCCATCTCCAGGGGAGCGAGAGACTTGATCATGCCGAACTGCTTACATGCTGTGATGGCAACAATGCAGACAATGGACTACAGTGAACACCAAGATTAATTCGCATTCCTCAAACGCGGGTGAGGTTTGATTACATACCTGAACAGCGAGATAGAAGAAAGTAAGGTTCCATGATGTACCAGACACGACGTACTTGTTGACGACAGTCATGGAGATGGAAGACAAACAGTAGGCGAGAATAGAGAATGGTCCGCTGTTCTCAATCTTGTTCATGAAGCCTGAAGGCTGCGCAGGGAGGGCATCGGTGCCGGGACCACGGCCAACAAGGGAGTCGTTCTCCTTGTCACCATCGCCAATGTTGTTTTCGTTGGCAGAATCGGGCATCTTGGCCACGAAGTCGTCGTTCTTCTTGTTCTGATCAGCCATGGCTGTGGTCGGTTCGCAAACGATTAGGCGGCTTCTAAAAAGAGTGGACGAACGGCCGAAGTGTCGTTCAACTGTGGTTCAATGCCTAGCAGAGAATGACGAATCTCGGAGGGAACACGAAAGCGATACGAGACGATACGATACGCGGGACAAGACAAGAAAAGAAATGGTCTCCAGATAAAATCGATCCGGTAAATCACCAAAGGCCACCGTGGAGATGGATGCCAAGTCGAGTGGATAGGCAGATAGGGATGGGATAGTAAGAAATCAGGAGGGTGTACAACTGCAACTGCACGGGTACAATTGTCAGTAGGAAGTGAGAAAAGGGGGCTTGTGTCTATTCTTGGCCAGCTTGGCTACATTCAACTAAGGCGATATCCCGGTAAGACTTTTCCCACTCTTTTTCCTTACGCCGCGTAAGAGTCAATAATTGCATCTGCTGGTTATGTGCATTTATGCTTAGAGAGATCACCCCGCTGCTTGGACCCTACTGGGATACGAAGCTTATGAGGCCGGCTGTCGACGTCAGGAACCCACATCCCGACCGAGGGCCCCTAACACCTCGAATTGGTAGACAAGCAAGAGTCTGTTTGGATATCTACATAGAGGAGGGGCTACAACGATCACCATCAGGTAAGGTACAGAATCAAAAGAGTCTACATCCCTGCCAAGCACAATCAGTTGATGGGTCATGGGTGCGGGCGCGTGGCCGTGGCGCACTTTGAACGCATTCCATTCTAATCGAATCGCCCGAGTGGAGGAACCAAGCCCAGGACATGGAGGTGGGTGTATGTGGATAGGTACAATGCATGGGACGGCAGACACTAAGTTAGAGCCTACCGACTTGGAGGAACCAGGATGCCATGGTATGGTATGGGTATGGGGATTGGGGGTCGCATCTTTTTTGTTTTAAGGTCAAAAGACGTTTCGAGATACTTTCTTTTTCTCTTTTCCTTCCATTGCATCTTCCGTCTTGTCTTTTCGCTGCTTTTTTGCTTGCTTCTTTAAACTCCAGCCTGTGATAGAAATATCCGGGTGTTCCACTCCTTTTCCACAACCATAACTCTAACCTAAAACATCCCATTCTACCCATGGGTTCATTATGTTACCCGTCATGAACCGCTTCGCACGCATCGCGCTAGCCGTGATTGCTGTGCTCTTCGTCTTCGCTATATTGGTGTCTTACCAGGCGCCCGAGAGCTTTAAGGACCATCTACCAAGCGCAGACTGGCATTGGCCTTCGAAAGGCGAGAATGTCACTATTGATGAACCCCCAAAGCCTACTGACGCCGCTGGTGCCGTGGGCGCTGGTGAGGAGGACACCGAGTTGGACAAGGACCCTAACACGGACATTTCCTACGATCTGACCCGACCACCTACACCAGGTTGTGAGAACATCGTCAACGATCTTCAGCAGCGTCTGATTCATGCATACCAGAAGAGGTTCGAGGGGATACGCTATGCCAACATCTGGGGTTATCTCGAGACAGAGAACAAGGGTGATGCTGCTATTTGGTCCGCACAACAGATCCTGCTGAGCATTCTTGGAATCGAGACTATGGAAGCCTGCCGGTAAGAATCTCGTTTGTCCTACGTTGGACAACATCAATACTAATGTAATGTGATACAGCTTCATGTACAAGGACTGCGACATTGCAAAATTCCGCAGGAAGTTGGAGGAGCACCGCCCACATTCTGGTATCATCATGGCTGGTGGCGGTAACTTCAACGATTACTACTGGGAGGACCAACCTTCGCGCATGAACATGATTGAAAACTTCCTCAACATTTCCATCCGAGCTTTCCCCCAGAGTATCCACATGACCAACCCCGAGAGGATCGAGAAGACCAAGGCGTCTTTCACCAAGCACCACGATTTGCAGTTGGCTGCTCGTGATAAGCCTAGCTATGACTGGCTAATGGACAACTTTGGCCAGACTGATGGTATTCAGAGCGACCTTGTTCCTGACATTGCCTTCATGTGGGGTAACCGATCTGACTTCCGACTGAACACCAAGAAGACGTTAGTTTTACCAGTCCGACCGTTGAACGAAGGTTAACTTTTGCATTTAGTCATGATATCCTGATTCTCGCCCGAAAGGATGCCGAGATCTCTGATGGTGACTCGGCCAACATTGAGTTTGGCGAGGGCAAGGTCGATCTAGGAGGCAGCATCGGCAACGTGACATACAACAAGGTCGACTGGAAGTTCACCAAGACCCCTTCGATCGACGACGATGACCACCGCGAGGAGGGTAAGAACCAACGAGCGTGGGCCAAGTCGATGGCAGGTTTCGAACTCCTGGGCTCCGCTCACTTCGTCATTACTGACCGTCTTCACGGTCACATTCTCTCAACAGTTATCGGCGTACCACACGTGCTGATGGATAGCAAGCTGGGTAAGAACCTCAACTTCCACAACACATGGACGCGCGACTGCGGCTGCACAAGGATCACAAAGAGCATCGACTCTGCGTTTGATGTGGCGCGCATGTACTTTGAGCAAGAGGTCAAGGATGGCCTCAGGGCTGTTGACCAACCCGAGCCCAAACCTTTACCTACTCCTACTCCTCAGGCTCAGGCTGGCTCGTCATGATGAACTGGCTACAAGCCAGATATAATGATTTCCTATTACTTAGTATTGGAGTGTATATTTTTACCAACGGTGTGTTTCTGTTTGAACTTGAATGATTGTCCCGAGCCGGCTGGGGGGATATTCTGCTATTCTGATGGAAACACATAACACCCACATATACACATCGCCCATCTCGTCATGATGGGGACAGGCCTATCTTGTCCGGGGCACTGAATGGGGAACGGAGCAGGGATACCATGCATGGCGCTACCATTTTGTGTTTAATTTCGTCACCGCATCTTAGATTTCTTTCGTCTTTTACCGCTATGTACTTGCATGTCTGGAAAAATTGGGAGAGAGCAAAAAGAAAACAGCCTACTATGCGCCTCATGCTTTGTCGCGAGCCGCGCCTCGGGGGGTCAGAAGACTTCCGAACCCCAAGTTTAGGGACAAAAATAAACTCATCAAAAGATCTCATAAGATATTCTAAGCTTAACCTAAGCATTATGTCACCTTGGATGACCGTCTAAAGTTTTCTGACCTCTCCTGGACGCGCAATAACGAAACCAAGAATAAAACAATCATCACCTCACCCGAGTCTCACGTTGTTCACAAAGTGGCCAGTTCAGGACCCATTATTCGCAAACGTGATTGAGACAAGACTCGCCAAGCATTCAATACCTTACTCAGGTTTCACATAATCACCATCCGGGCGGAGTAGCCTGTCCATCTTCATCAAAAAGCCGTCCACTTTTTTCCTCGATTTTTTTTCGGGGCTAAGATTCCTGATAATGCAACGCACCGATATTTGCCCTGGCTTGATGGAGAAAATGAAGAGCACGGAGGCAGTAAGACCTTGGGGATCGTCTCTCTAAGCTGAAACGCTCCATGGAATCCTCTATTCGGTCCCTGGCCACTGAGGCGATTATGTGTGATTATCACGTGGGGCATATCCTACATCGGAGTAATGAAAGGAAGAAGAGAGAAATGAGGGTAAGGTAGTATTCGGCCGAGGGTTCAATGGAAGATCATGGACCGACGGGAACAAGTAGGCGATGGGTTATGCGTGGCTGGCATCAAAACCTGATTGTTGACGTCTTGGCTCTTGTCTCGCTTCCCGTCTTCTCTTGGCTGCTTGTGGTGCTTTTACAGTAAAGACAGTGCCTATCCTCTGGCGTTTTCTTGAATCTGCAGTATGGGGAGGTATTCCGGTGGAGTCTCTTGCATTACTCGCGCTCCGAGCCTAATCGCACAAGCAATCAACGGGTGATGAGTCGTCATCGATCATCCATCCTTCGAAGCTTATAGCGGTAATAAAACAAAACATCGCCGACTGCAACCCTCAACACATAGACTTAAAAATTGGCTTATTTGTTTGGGTTTTAGTAAGGGGTTCGATAACCTCATTCGCCCCGGCAGGGGACCAATGGCGGAGGTTTGATCAGCACTTGTATTTCCCAGAATCCCGACGTCACTCGCAAGAGCCTCTGTAGCTGCATATCCTGTGCGGCTAGAGAGACGCCCCAGACGGGCATAAGCGCTGTGCTACAGAGCCTTCCTCCCACTTCCCATGGCTGCAGCCACTTTTAGCCTTGCTGCAGCTACCACTTTTCGCTTACGCCCCACGTCTTGTTAGTCAAGTTAAAGCCACGCTAAGGTCAATGTCAAATCTCATGAATGTCCATCCCCCTGGCTACAATACCCCTCGATGGCTGGCGGTACTTCGGTAGACCTTCCAGGTAACAAGGCCCATGCCCCCAGGAAGCCCACGGAATATAGTTGAAATGGAGTATAGTGATAGCTCTCGAGTCTTCTCATTCGTGAACAAGACTGCAACAATATCCATTGTCCAAGTTTAAAACCAAAGCCAAGGTGTGGCGCCAGATTTACCCTGCTCTCTACTGGGATAACGCGTTCGATCCATCCATCCATTTAAGCAACCTTGCCTTACGCACTCAGGCAAACGGATGCCCCCTATTCCGCCTATGGCACTAGATACACGTACTACCCTCACTGACGACACCCTAGCTTTGGGTTCTCTGTGCCTGCGTTTTTAGGTTCTAGTGTGGAAATAGAACTGGTGAATCAATCAACAAAACCTCCGGACAGCCCGTATTTGCCAGCCTCTCCCCTCCAAAGAGTCTTGACTTTTTTCATACATCTTCGTGTTTTTTGGTTCCTAGCCCGGGTAGAGAGAGACCCTTGGAAGCTCGTTCACTCAGAAACTTGCTTCAGACATTCGTTTACCCACATTGACTTGGTTGTGTTGTTTTCCTCTACTACTCTACTCTCTTCCTTCGTATTCTTCATACTCTATTTTCCATTCATTTAAAGCCACCTTAGCTTGCTTCGCTCTGCACATATCTTGTCGACATAAACCTTAATATCTTTTTGTCACAATGGCTGCCGCCGAACAACCTCAGGTCGAGAACCGTCCCCCACCTTCACGTATGAGAGTCGCCCTGGTGGTGCTCTTCCATTCGTCATGTGCTATCTGGAGCACTATTCTATCCAAGTCGGCCCTCAATGGTGTTGAGGCCCCCGTCACATTGCTTGCTCTTCAGACCTCAATACAAGTAGTACTGCTCACTGTCATTGGAGTAGCTACAGGATGGATCAAGCTGTACAGACCACTCAGTGTAAGTACCACAACTCAATGTCCTTTCGAGACAATCTTTTTTAACATATAATCTCAGGCTTGGATTGCTCTTCTACCCCTCACGGTCGCGCGTCTAATTGGAATCTTGGCTAAGACGTACTGCCTCGCCTCGGTCAACGCCTCCGTCTACCAGATCGCCCGTGGTCTTCTACTGCCATTTACTCTCATCTTGTCTCTGCTAGTTCTCCGACCTCGTCCTTACTACCCTCCTCTCTCTCTCGTCGGCTGCGCCATGGTCATGGCTGGTTTCGGAACTGGTATGATGGCCGACTATAGCCAGATGCTCACTTCAGGCAAGGGTGTTCTCCTTGGTGTCGGATCTAGTTTCACTACAGCCGTCGAGTCCGTTGTCGTCAAGCGATTCCTCGGTAAGAGTCAGGAGGGTATGTGGCAAATGGTCTGGATGTCCAACTGTATGGCTGTCCTTTTCTATATTCCTCTCTTCCCTCTATCTGGAGAGATGAGCACTATGAGCAGCCTATTCACCGTCGAGTCTATGGATGTCGCCCGCCAGTTCCTCAGCTCTGCCTGTTTGACTGGTGTCTCAGCCTTCCTTCTCACTATCGCTACCTTTATGCAAATCGAGGTCACCAGCCCGACCACCCACATGATTGTTACCGCCGCCCGAGGTGTCGCCCAGAGTTCACTTGCTGTTCTTCTCCTCGGCGAAATTTTGACTGCCGACCGTGCCGGCAGCATGGCTCTTATCCTTACCGGAAGTGCCCTCTACGGCTGGGCCCGAGATCGTTACCAACAGGCCAAGAAGGCCGCTGGTAGCTACCAGCTTCTTCCTCGCGAAGAGGAGGGCCGAGCTGAAATGGTGGACAGCAAGGAAGCCAAAGATCTTAAGTCATAAGATCTTTGATTCCTCCTGCTGGGCATGAGATGAAATAACATACACCCTTTTCTTGTCTTCTTTTTTTATATTTTTTCTTTTTATTCTTGGGTATGGCGGGCTTCATCATGACAGGTGTTTGGATGATCAGGTTTTCGGCATACTTTTTTCAGATTCTATACACCTTAGACATAGAGACGATTTACTATGTAATCTGGGGTATTCAGTTTAGCCCTTTTTCTCCCTCAGCAGTGCGCAACGAGGAAGAAGCTTGAAGATAAAAATACACGTTTATACCAAATTTCCGAGCTCCATATGTGAAGCGTACACGTAAGAGAAACTGGATAAAAGACATTCGTCATCTGATCTTGCAGAGCCAAGACGGGACTGCTTTTTAAGCTTACATATTCCATGAAGATCTTACGTTTTCCATTGGTGGCGCTCTGCCAACCAGTTTCCTGGAATAATGATTCACTATCATCCTTTCCGACCTTCCAAGTACCGGATTTGATGGCCTCAAGCAAGGGATATGGAGAAATGCGGCTGGCTTTGAGACTCCCGCCAGCCACCCGCTGCAAGTTAAATGGGGACATTCAAAAACTGACATCACTGGAATGTTGAAAGAAAACTTCATGTAAGTGATATTTCGTGATTGTATTTCAATGTACTAGAAACCGTATATTAAGAATGTTCATGCATGGTTCAAAAACTCTGAAAACATAGAGCCGCTCATCTTGATTCCTGATCATGTGAAATGGTGCCGCGTAATGTACAAACAAAAAAAGTGCAAAAATCCTAATAAATCATATCTAATTGTCTTAGTTGCGGTTATACTTTTCGAAAGCCTCCTCGATCCAGGCCTTGGCATTGACCTGGTTCTTTTCCAATAGTGACTTGGTGAAATCCCTCACAGCTTGTCTTCGCTTAAGGAAACCGTCTCGGTCATCGATTACGCGCTCAATAACGTCCATTTCGCCCTCGCCGGGTCGGGCAACCCAGGTAGCCTCTCGGGGCATGTAGGAGTAAGCGTTGAGCAACTCTTCTGTCGCCACGATGGGGGCCCCTGCGATCAAAGATGCGGGGATGGTGGAAGAAGCCTTGCGGTCGAAGTAAGTCTCGGAGGCAAACGCTGGGAGAACAGCGAAAGACTTGGACATTAATGTGTAGAAGTCTGGGTAAGAAAGGCCCTCGTCAAAGTAGACGTGGTCCTTAACGTGGTCGGGAACTGAGGGATGAGTACCATGGCCGATAAGGTGAAGACTGACGTTCTGGGGTTTGTGACCCTCGGACTCCTCGTTGGCCTTTCGAATGACGCTGCCGAGATGATTGAAGACACCGTTGTAGTCACGTCGGCCGTCAGAGTAATCGCCCTGAAGAGACAGAGAAATGCCGGGTTCGAGATCAGGGTCAGATATATAGACAGGGAAGACCGGGGGAATAACGCGGGTGGTGAGGTTAGCGGCCGTGTGCCACTTGGGAACAGTATCGTTGAGGAAAAAGTTAATCGTGTGCTGACTCAGACCAACAAAGTCGACGCGCTCATGTTCAGCGAAGCTTCGGACAGCCTGGACGTACTTGCCCTGGGCCCAGCGATCGGCGTGGTGAATTGTGCAGAAGAGGTGGGTGTTTGCGCTCTTGAGCAGGTTGACTATAGGTTCGGCGCCACGGTCGAGATCAAACTCGCAGGTGGTAGATACGAGGATGTGTGGGGGGTTCTCGGTGACGGCGCTCGCGAACTTGTCCCATTTGTTGATGGTGACATTGGCAGCGAGGGTGAAGTTGGCCATAATGCCTTCCATGTTGAAGCGTTGGTTGGCGAAGAAGACGTCGAGTTGGGAGCCCTCCTGGCCTCCGAAAGTGTGCATCAGGGCAGCAGCGACTTCGTCGTGCGTGCCCGAGGACTCTGTAAGCATGATGCGCAGAGGCTCCTTGGGATCCTTGCCCTTCTTCTTGCTACTGCCCATCCATGAGGAAAGGACGCCATCGTCTGTGGTAAAAGGAATCTTCCAGCCGTTGGGAGGTCGAGGAATTGACGACCAGGTGTCTTCGCGAAGAAAGACGAAGAAGACGACGAGCGCAAGCAGGACCGCGACCCAGAGCAGCGAGTAAAACCGCCTCGGAAGAGCGACAGCCATTATGTGAGATTGAGCCTTTGCCTGTACCTGTACAGTTTCGGATGTAAATTTGTAACGAGCGGATGGATGATGAAGCAGAAACAAATCAAATCATCACAACCCTCGACCGGCGGGAAAAAAGAACGAGTCCGTCGATGTAGGTGAAAAGTCTTGAAAGAGCCAAGTGATTTTTTTCCTACGAGGGGGACAAGCAAGGAAAAGGTTGGACAGGAGGGGCGGTTCGGTTCCTGGGGGGGGATAAGCCTTAAGGCAGAAGAAGAAAGGAAGGCCGAAAGATAAGTTCAGTTTAGTGTTGGCTAGACTTGGAGATAGGGGGGTTACGTGACGCGCAAGCGGGGCCCCGTTGACCAAAAACTCTCTTGTCGTCAGAACAGTGTAAGAAAGGAAATGATGCATCCATTGCAAATGCATTTACGCCTCGATCGACCCTTGTGCTCACTCTTTAGCGGTTATCTCTGCTCTTCCCGCCCCTTTTAAGACTGAGGTGGCTTCGAAAGTCAGCCATGTATTGGATCCAAGATTCACAGAAACCCCCGGCGATAAAAGGCTGGGCTTTTTCGCCTTTTTTACGCTGAAGGATCTCTTGGCTACAGTACAATTGATTGATGCTCAGGGGCGTTCTACGGGGCTCCGTCCAGACTAGTCAGGGGACTCGGCAGGCGTAGGAGGCGTCCACAATCTGCCACAGAAAAAGCTTGGTTTTAGTCTGTATCAAAGTTGCTTCAATTCTATTCAAGGATTTCCTTGCTCAGAAGAAAACCACTTTGCAAGCAAGACAGGATAAGACAAATGCCAGGCGAGCATATTCAACACGGACGTCGACTCGGAATGTAATGCGAACTTTTTCTCGCAATCGCCTCATTTTTGCACCGCCTCGACTGTTCTTCAAGTCTCTTGCCCACAGCGACTCAGTGACACATACAGCGTCGGAGGCTTGAGACAAAACCCCAAATGGAACGTGGCTTCTAAAATCGACAAGCCACACTGGAGCTGCAAAGATTGGACTCTTGTCAGGCCAGTAAGACTGCGACATTGACGCCAATTGAATTGGCTGCAATTGAGTTCAATTACTATCATCCAAACTCTACAGAACCTGAAGCTAACCAACGCCGTTTACTACTTACATATTGGCGATCTCAAGGTATGTATCCGGAATAATACAACGATTAGGTTCGGCAATTTGGAGATTATTCAGGATAAGGTTGCATTGAATTGCTAGCCCAGGCTGTGCTTCTTACTCGAAACATCGAAGTCAATTTCTGAATCGACGATTGGTAGTCAAATCCCTCACCAACAAAGGCTTAGAACAAAAGAACCACAAGAAGCAATGCCGAAACAAACAACGGCTGAAGAAATGCCAATACCCTCATCTCATCTCATCCCGTTTCTTGCTATGGAGCAATCCGAAATCCTGCAGATCTAGAGTGTTTCGCACAAGATGACAATCCAATCCTTCTATGTTACTTCGACTTCCAATCATTCCCGCGATATTCAGGAGACATACCCAGCATGGTCATATCCTGCAGGGATGACTTGATGCAATCCAGAGAAAAAACGAGGCTTCCCTTGAGCTCGAGTAATTGCGGTATGTTTAAGCCTCGAAGATCACCTCCCGTGTCATACTGTGCTTGTCTTGCAAGTCTCGGCAAGAAGTGACACAAATCCCGGCTCTTCAGAGCTGAGACTTGCCCTGATGACTATCTATCTGTTGCTTCGAAACTACTCAGGAAGTGTCACTAAAAATCGTTTCCGTGCCTCACTTCATTAAAAAAATGGCCCGCCCCCAATTTACCCTTCACCCCTTTTCCCTGCAGTTGGTTCATGGCCATTCAACAGCCTTATCATCTAATCGCGCATCAAGCTTAGATATTAGCACTAAAGATGATCAAAGTTGAAAACTCGGTGTGATTGTTACGATTGTTCAAATCTGCTAGCAAGGTCTCAAATTGGCAGCCGTTATTGTGAAACTGGTCGACTGAGCACCTAATCTGCAATGGCCTCTTGGCATCTACGACTTGGCACGGGGGGACGTGCAAATGCCCGATCGCGCTATGTCTAAAGCGGTGTACAGCGATATATGCATATGCAGTTATGCCGCCTTGATAATGACACTCTGTTGTCTTGCATTTTGTTGGATGGAGTTTTAAACTCGGGTGGCATTCTGCCCTGGCAACTTCGCCTGGCTTGCATATCGCCCGCCCAATAATTTTTGCGCCTGACCCTCTATCGGTTGGTTCGTATCTTTATTTATCCCGAATCGCCACTGTTTGCAGCATCTCGAAATATCATGGCCATTCTATTGGTGAATGAACAGATCTGGTGTGACCACCAACGGCGGGAGCGAAGGAAACTGACTTTTCCATCGAACGTTTCCATGGAAATATCTTCCTTAATGTAGCTTGCCCACTGGACACTTGCATCATTGTTTGTTTTGTTCGCTGGGAAACCGGCAGAGGCCTTTTTTCGAAGCATTCCAGACAACGGCAAGACTGAACCGATTGTACGGATATGACAAGATGTAATCCGTACGCATGGTTATCCGTCTCAGATTCGTCATGATTCTATCATGACAAGACATGACTTGACAGGAGAATTATAACCGCCGAGACAAAACGCCCCTTCAATCCTCGTATTATCCTTCGGCCGAGTCTTGGAAACACATCATGACTTGCTATACGACACTTTGCACTCTAGTCCCACAACTACCCCCGTTAATTCGCAAACTGCTGAGACTATCCCGCCGTCACTGCCGGCTACCGAAATGTGACCAGTATCCATTTTTACGAAGTTAGACATCACCTGAGACTCCGTTCCCTTATGGAATGAATGGTGTAGACATCCAGGACATCGTTTGACATATCCCGGGCATAAGGCGGCATGTTGATCCGAATAGACGGATATAGTGTCAAGCATCAGAACCACATCACATGGTGCGAAGGGATGTCTTCGTATAGACCCCTTCTAAATATTCTGTACATACATCACTTGCCGTGTCCTGGGCATTGTTACAGCGGGTCGTCTCCCTGCTGAGCCCAGCAGCTTAGCTTTCAGCTAACGGCATGGCTTTGACTCGAAGCCATTGACTACACTATCATGACTATACGAAGCCACTCCCTTGACCAACGTTGAGGTCATTGCCGTTAGCCGGGGACCCCTGTTTTGTCACGATACTCGAGGTTCAGAAGGCCGACCCTTGCAGAGCTAGACGTTCCGGTTTCCGTTATACGAGTTGGGGTATTAGGAACAAGACGGAGGAGCGTAACTTGGCACTATTTGTTCGAGACCCTGAATAGTTCTGGAACCTTGCGCAACGTAATTAGCGAATGTGTTGGTGTTCCATAGGGCGTGGAGCGTTGTTCCTGGATATGTGAATATCGACACTATAAGTTTGATAGAGTTAAGGATGTGAAGATCTAACTAAAGGATCCAGGAACGCGTTTGTTCCCGGCAGTAGATCATGCACTAGTAATGTGCTTAATTGTTTATATTTCATGTTACATGCTCTTTGCAAGTCATTCTGGAGAATGTTTGTATGTACCACGCCGTTCTGATCGCCAATTCAAGGGGTGTAATTACTTCTGATGTATGAGGTCTCGCAGAGTCCACAGTCAATTGCCGGATTGCCGCTTCTAACCTGAAAGGCTATACTGTAGTGAACACTGAGCAGGAACATTCCCTTTCATCAATGGCGCTCATAGCGGGACGGGCTGGGTATGTGAATCACGGAATGTCACCGGCAATGTTCATTGTATCGCTCGTAAAGGCAGCGAACCAGGGTCATGAGTAGAGAAAACTATTCCTATCGCCTTTGAGTAATATGTATAATGGAGCACAATTGTACTTGTGAATAGCACCTTTTGTGGACTTCTTGTTGACGGCGGGTATGTTCCGCAGCCGAAGGACGGAACTCGGCAAGTTGAGTAAAATCGTCGTCCTTCGAGACACTCTGTAAGGAATGCAAACAGGAAGGAGGTAATAGCTATTCTCGGGTACGTGAAAAGCTTCTAAAATCTGAAGAATAAAGAGCGTCTAATTTGCCCGTCTAAGGAATCTACTGGGATCTACAGGAAGTCCCAATTCCAAGTCTCGTCCAGATCCATTAAAGCCTCCCAGTCCACCTCATCAGCGTTCACATCAGAGGACGAGTTTCCGAAGCTTTGACCCTGACCAAAGTTCATGTCACCTCCAGCTTCAGTCCATGATTGAAGGTCATCAGTTGCTGTTCCTAAACTCGTTGACAGACGTTCCACAGAGAGTGCCCCGTTGTCTGCTGGGGGAGATATATGCAAAGACGAGTCAAATGTCAACGTATCTATCAGAGGATGATTGACAGGGATCTCATTTGACATGTTCTCTGCGTTGTTGAGCATTTGCTGAACATCAGAGTTACCGCGATCTCCCTTCTCTCCAGTATATTGTGCATTGGCTCCTTGGCGCTTAAGCTCCTTTTCGCGGTGGTTCTCCGCTTCTGAGTACAACTGGACCAGAGAACTCCACAATGGTCCAGATTTCATGTCTTCTGTGGCACCTTCTCTCAATGCTATAGTTGCACTCCATACTTGTTCTAATTCTCGTGTCCAAAGGGAACGTAATGCTTGACGAAGATAGACACTCATTGCATGCCACGGCATCTGTCCTTGTAGTTGCCATCGCCACTTGGCCCATGAGGGTTCTGACTTTAGAGTCTGGACAGCTTTTATGATTGTAATGGACGGGCCTAAGAGTTCATCTGCTGCAGGGAGAGTCTTGGATCGTCGTCGAATGACGAGTTCAACTTTGGCAAAGAACAACGTGGTCATTGTCCTGATAAAAGAGTCCCATGGCTGGTTGGGCTGCAGATGCTGGAAGTAGGTCTTCTCGACCTTTTGTCTCAGTGCGTTGAAGAGGCCGAGAGGAGTCTCTAGAGAGCCGGTTGTATCGGCGCGGATGGCCTGAGTTAGATACCACAACTCGCAGCGGATGAGACAGAGTGTCACACCTGTTGACCCTTGATTGGGATCTGGGGCTTGAGTGGTTGAACTGTACAAATCGTCGTCGTTGGAGTTTGTAGGGAGTCCTGTTGTGAAGGAGGCTGGCGTAACCGACAGGTCTCGAGCTTCCGGTCTGCGACTACTGGAATCAATGAAGCATATGTGCCACCACAGCCGACGTCTAATCTCCCTTTCAACCTGATTGAATCTATTGGAGTCATCTTCAAGATGGATTTCTGCTGACTTGGCTAGTCTTAGGAGCAAACCTGTCAATGGATATACCTTGTCTCGTGCCCCGATATTTGGCAACAGAGATAAGTATATGACCAATGCCTGGAACACAGTGAGGTCCTGGGTAGCAAGGAAGTTGGCGCGGGCAAGAGCTTGTTCAGTGCCGAATTGATACCGTTGTAAGAGATGTTCTTTCGGTGTGTTAAAGTTGAACGACACTGTTTGTTCGCCCATAGACGCAATGGCAGCAAGGGATATCGCGAATAATAGCGCTTCCATATTGTGGCCACAAGAGCTAAAGTTGCCATTCAATTGTTTCACAATCCTTTCGACTGTTGGTACATGAAGCACCTTGATGAAAGGATCAACATTCTCAACATATGTCTGCCAGATGAAGAGCATCTGAGAAGGCATGGGGTTGAGTCCATCCAACGCTTTGGCGAAGTCCGCACTGCCAAAGACAAAGCCTAGATGACTGATAGGAGCAGGAACACCATTAGTTGTAGGCTCTGTCATGATTGAGTTACTTGATGATTCAGAGGAATCCGCAACGTCGTGAACAGCTTGAAGTATGTTGTCGACCTGTGACGTGTTAGTATTGTCATGATACCAGGAGCAAGATATGCCAACCTCACTGCAGAATACAGTCCAAAATCTATTCCCAACGTGAAGTCCACCGTTTTTGTCAACAACAAGCCTACCAAAATCCTCATCAAACTCCGTAGTTTGATGATCCAAACTGCCAGATGACGTAGCCCACGAAGACTCTGTAGCCTCCTTATCCACTGTTATCTGACCCATAGTCTTGGCCCCATGTTCATCTTCAACCTGCGCCGCAAGTTCAGTGACAACTGACTCGAGACGGCGAAGACGACTGAGCAATTCAGATTGTTTCTGTGCTGGAGTCTTGGTATCACGGGTTCGTCTAGGTATGCGACCTGTTACGGGGAAGTGACAGTCAATTTTGCTCTTTGTGCAATTATTGCATGGGTCTTTTCTGTCGCAACGGATTTTGCGACGGCGACATGTTACACAGCTCCAGATTTTGAGGCTGGGTGTGACCTCATGATGGGATGATGATAGTGGTCGGTCCATCGGGCGTTACAAGCTCCGACTGACCAGAGCCACAGAAGAGGTATAGGGCAGTGTTGGGTACTTGAGTAGTAATTGGGATAAACGAGGACGCGGGAATAACAAGCTCTTGGATCGAGGCTCAATTGATTCAATACGATAGATACGATTTGCTTATCGAAGATGTTGATGAGGGGGAGCCGAAGGATCGGGGATCGTCCTCGGACACGGCGTTCGGCCGTGATCCCCTGTCGCCGGAGCATCCACCACCGATTGCGAATAGGCGGACACCACTAACGAAAGTACATGGGCCGTACTGTGATTTGAGGTGCAACATAGGTACCTTACGATAGACGATTCTTCAACACCAACGATGTCCATCACCGACACCGAGCATTTATGTATATACATATATATGCGATGTCGAGAAGAAGACTTCAAATAAATCACAGTATTCTGATCCCATTCCTTGAAATTTTGTACTAAAAACATCAAGTCTTCCTCTATTATGACGAAAGCTGTAGTCATCCTCGGTGCAGGCTGGGCTGGTCTGCCACTCGCTCATAAGCTTCTCAAACACACTCTCCCCAAAGTCCCTGGCCTCAAAGTCATTCTCGTGTCACCAAACAGTCACTTCTTCTGGAACGTTGCTGCTACTCGCGGGATTATACCAGACGCCATCCCAGATGAACAGCTCTTCTTACCAATCAAGCCCGGCTTCGATCAGTACCCTTCCGAGAGCTTCGAATTTGTCCTTGGCAAGGCAGATGGAATCGACGCTGAGTCAAATACTGTACGTATCATCTCGAATGAGAATGACAGGCGTGATATCGTGTACCATGAGCTGGTCATTGCAACAGGGTCTCGACTAGCTAGTGAGCTTCCACTGAAGCCTGTTGGAACACACCAAGAAACTATCTCAGCATGGAAGCAGCTGCAAACTCAAGTCAAACACTCGAATTCTATAGTGATTGCAGGAGCTGGTGCTACTGGTACTGAAGTTGCTGGAGAGTTAGCGGCAAGATATGGCTCGTCTAAAGAAATCACCCTTGTTATTAGTGGTGATCAGCCTTTAGAGGGGGCCCTCGATTCAGTTCGCACATCCATTACAAGGGATCTGAAAACCCTTAGAGTCAAACTCGTTTATAATGCGCGCGTTACTGAAGCAAAGAAGAATGAGAACGGCGAAGGGACGGAAGTGCACCTGTCTAGCGGAAGCACACTCACAGCAGACCTCTATCTACCTCTCCACGGCCTCAAACTCAATACCTCCTTTGTACCACCATCGTTCCTGAACTCTAGCGGAGAAATTAAGCTTGATGAGAAGATGAGGGTCGCCGAGACAAATAACATATGGGCTATCGGCGACGTGGGCAACATCGACCCCAAGCAATTGACGATCACAGACAATCAAATCATTCACTTGGCGGCAGCACTTGATGCGGCTTTGACTGGAAAGGTGGATAAAATACAGCCCTACCAGCCTGCGACGAAAAAGATGATCTTTGTCTCATTAGGGAAGAAACATGCGACGGGACAAATTGGGAACTGGAAGCTTTTCTCATTCATGGTGTCGTATGTCAAAGGGCGAAAGTTGTTTGTCGATACAGCTGAAGGCTATGTGGGAGGAAAGCATTTAAGGCATGCAGCCATGTAATGTCTTCTCATGTATTTGGTTTATACTTTGTCTGATCTACAGTAGTTCTCTGCATAATATTTCGCTCTGCCAATTCGCTTCTCCCGATGTGGCGCCCATTCCTCGTATTCAGTCCAGCACTTATCCAAGTTCAGCTAAACGAGAACAATGGTCTCAAAAACTATTGAAACATCCCAGATATGCTTCTGCATCCACTTTAGAGGCTATATTTCCAGCTCTCCGCCATATCAAAGTACGACAAGAAGAAGTTCGGTCCCAGTGTATGAACAGTGTCATTGGTCCTCAATCCCTCAACAAGCTCCGAAGAGCAGCCTTTGTTGCTGAGAGCTTCGCCAGAGAGTCTGCTCTTGATCCAGCCCATCCACTTCATTTGACTAGCCTGTATGGCAGAGAAGTGATCCATACCAGAGAAAGTGGCGTGTTCAAGGGATTCCTCATTGCCGGACTTGTTGACCAAGGCACAGGTGTCCTTAACCGCTGCGTCAATGCCTTCAGGCCGAACGACATGGTCATCTGCACCATTAATAACGAGCAACGGTCCAGCAAAAGTCTTTCGTCCCGCTGCGACTCGTTCAGCCCACTTCTTGGCAGTTGGGTCCTTATACCAGCCTGACTTCACGATGTCAGAAGGGGCGAGATCCATAGTCGCCAAGGCTAGTACAGGGAAGCACCCCTCAACCTTGGCAATTACATTGTGCCAACGATCGTAGCCTGTAGACGTAAAGCCCGTGTAGTTGTAATTCGGGTAGATCTTGGAGATTGAGTCGACTACCGCAGATTGCGCAAGCAGACCGGGCGATGCGATCGAATTTTCTGTCCAGTAGGCATAGTCGTCGAGGATTCGAGTTACAGGTGCTATGGAAACTGTGCCTTTGTATCCTTTGAGAGGTTTCTTGGCTTGTCTTTCGGCGAAAGCCCACTGGGAGCATGGTCAGCTTCAGTATTCCAGGAACATTAAGCCCATGGAATGCTATCAGGTATTGTATGTAGGGGCAGTAACTTACAGAAGCTCCACCGCCCTGTGAATGACCCATCGCAACGAAAGGACCCTCAGGACTCAAGAGGTCCGGGAACGCCGATCTAGCTGCCGTCACAGCAAAAGCAACATCATTTGCGTGTGCCGGTGCTGTGATCCAGGAATGGGGAATGGTGTCCCCATTGGGTAACTCAGATAAACCAAGACCAGCATAGTCGGGTGCGACAACTGCAATGCCCTGAAGTGCCAGTGCGAAAGGGACTTGGAAGTGGTACTGTAAAGCTCTATAACTACTAGGCGCGCAAGGCTTGAAAGTGCCAGTCGTACCGTGAGCCCAAGCAACCATCGGCAGTCCTGTCTTAGTAGAGCCTGGGGCTGCTGAGAAGGGAGTATAAGGCCATAGAATATAAGCAGAAGCGGGAATAACCTTTCCATGGATGTCTTCAGTGGTGTAAATGATTCGTGACATTGTCAGACCACTGGGGACAACGTAGTCATCCAAGTTTGTGACATCTTCTGTCTTGAGGACGACACCCGGAGAAAGTTTGCTTGAGAAGCTTGAGGGAGTTTTGTAGAAGGAGAACGTTGGATCAGACTGTTGCTCTGAGATCCATGAGGATGAGTTGAGGGCTCTGGCCTGGCATGTCTTGTCGCACGTGGTTGTGTCGGGAAAGGGATCCTGTGCTAGAGTACAGGAAGCGGAAACTGAGAGCAGAAGAGCGACAGCTCGCTGAAAGCTGGGAGCGAGCATGATGCTGAGGTGTGTGATTTTCTGGCTTGCCTTGCCGATGTTAGTGAGGAGGTGATAAGGTTATATAGAACTTCGCCATCTCGTAGTGCCTTGGCTTCAAAAACAGTTTGTAAGAAGACCACTTTACACGGAAAATTGAACATTCTCGAGATAATGCTACGGTATTCCCTGCGACATCGCCAAATTTGGACTGGTGATGGTGAGATCAGGACGTCTTACTCAGGAGGCTAAGATCAAGTACGCCCAAGACCAAGGTTTTTACGTCCGCTGCAAACGTACATTTCCTTCAGGATTTGTAATAACTCATCGCGTATACTTCCAATATGGTATGAAGTATGCGCCTTCAAGCTCGTGGTCGCCTGCAGGTCCGCTGTTGCATTTCCCCATGCCAATACGCCTCGTCCAAATACGCTGGAATACGCCAGTACGCAAAGCACCACTCATGACATACGCCAACCAGATCCACTGCGGCATTATGGACGACGGGTTGACTAGTCTATCGGAAGTTTAGCCATTACGCCAAGATTCAAGCTTAATTTATTGAGATTGAGTTTCTTAGCGATCTTCACGTTGGCTGCGTATAGGCGGATAGGGCTGTAGCGTCCGGTCATGCAAGACCTTTATACGCTACAACGAGCATGCCCTTTATCCGAACTCACTATGTTTGTGTTTGGAAGTCTGAAGTATATAAGATGGCTGGCGTTTTCGTTGATAATAGTCCAAGAAAGCAACAGTCACTCAACATTCTCACACCTCTCACAACCGCCTTCGCAACCTCGATTCTTTCAGTAACCCTGCTAATCACAGTCTGAACATCATCAAACAATATGTTCTCCAATGCGATCATCTCCGCTACCACTGCCTTGCTGGCTTATTCGTCCTTCGCGGCTGCAGCTCCTCAGGGTAAAACTCCCGAGGTCAGCCTGACTACCAAGCTGCGACTCGCCGACACGTAGGCCATTCACCCGAAACTTCCATTATATGGTCCTGACTTGTTATCATAGCTTTGTTGATCGTTACAAGCTTCTTCCTGAAGACAAGGACTTTCTTTTCAGCTTCAATGACACGCCCAGCGGCATAGCTAACAGCCAGACCTTCCCTGCTCTCACAGGCTCTGGCGTCAGTCTTGCTTCAGCTCAACTTCCAGGTATTTACCTCAAGTTCATAATCCGTAGTACATCACGCTGATTGTATAGGTTGCTCCATGGTCATGCTTCATACCCATCCCCGAGCCTCCGAACTCTTTGCCGTCATGTCCGGCCGTGTTTACACTGAAGCCGTTCCCGAAGGCGGTGTTCTCGACGCCGAAGGAAAGCCTCGCGTTATTCGCAACGAGATCAGTGCCGGCCAGGCTACCATTTTCTACCAAGGAACAAAGCACTACCAGGTCAACCCTGACTGCGAGGCCGTAAACGCTATCGCCGCTTTCCCCTCTGAGGATGGTGGTTTTGCTGGTGTTGCACCTGGGCTGTTCTCTATCAAGGATGATGCCGTGGTTCGTCTTTTGGGGAAGGCCATTGATGGAGAGGATATTGAGAAGATCAGGGCCTCTATTCCCACGGATGTTGGTATCAAGGTTGATGAGTGTCTCGCCAAGTGCGGTAAGCAGAAGCGTCAGGCTTAAAGAGTTAGATGTCCACTTGAGTTGAGTCTGATTGGGTATTCTCTTCTTTTTCCTGTGTTTCGATCTTGAGATATAGAGTTATGGGGTAGTTAATTACTAGAGGATAGACTTTTGTTGGTCTGCAACCATGCTTTGAGCCCCTAATTGGCCGGTGATCTGACAACTCGATCTTGGTCAACATGCTAGGATTCATGTTGTTATATCCGACAACGTCATGATAATGTAATATGGACTGACATTCCTTGGTTTCCATCCTTCGACTGCGCCCCGTCCCACCACCAATGATAACACCGGTGTAAGCACCAACTCAGCCACGTTCCTTCGCTTGTTAAATTCGCTGAATCCACCAGGAGTCTGACTGCTTTATTATCAGTTTGATCTCCTAAAAATTCTCGTAATCCAAGACTAGTATTGACTCGAATACCTACTCAGCTTTCATGACTGTGGCGCTTTTAGAGATTTGTATGTATCTGAAGATCTTTTATCTCATTGGAAAGACCTAACAGAAAAGAATTCTCCTAGATTCAACCCATATAATGGCAAAAAAAAACAAGAAACAGCCAAGGTCGCCAAGGGAGGATCAAAACGCGAAACAAGCGATACACGGCGCATCATACAATGTTTGGACCCTCTTTCTACAAGTAGTTTGCTGCAGCATGATCACAGCGGGAAACTAGAGCGATGAAAATGACCGATAGGATCCTTTCAGTTTACATGGTTGGCGCTGCAAAAACCTCAGAGATGGATTGCAAGCTGGAATCATTCGAGGACCCGGGAAAGGCACCACCAAGATATGTTTCGCCGTGTTGCTTTGAACTGGAGGCTTGCTCAATTAATACCTTATATCCGTACAATGACATATTAAGTAATAACCATTGGCCAGTCAGCCTTAATTGACCCTGGTGAAACTCTCTTCATGATTGAACGACCAATAACATCTGCTCCTGATTCACGTCAAGAGGCCAAATTCTTTTACGACAAAGGATGAGCGGCGGAATAATGAATCCCCCGTTATATCATGTCATGGTCATTTGTCGCGCCTGTCTCTTCAGAGTCGGTTGAACTCTAGCCCGAGTCTCCAGATGCGAAGCCGAGCTATCCCCAAAGCTGATGGAGGCTTTGCCAACACGGGTGGAATCGGGCTCAGCTCAGCTCTCAGACATGGCACGCTGGGTCAGCTGGTCCATGCATCAACCACGAGTTTTCGTATTCATACGATGAGTCAATTCAATTTTAATGTTAAATAGAAGGAAAGGTCCCGACTATGCGACCTTGATATTGCTGAGGTCTATTACGCCTTAACATCATGGCACTACATGGTCTAACTCGAAAAATATTAGCAACGTCACTTGTTGCTGTAGTCACTGCTGGCGGTGCCTATGGCTACTCGATCCAGAAACGCGTGTCGATAGTTGACAAAGACCTCATCACGCGGTTCAGAACTGTACCGGAGAAATTTCAGAAGTCAAGATCTGTTAGTGAAGTTGTCAATGCGAAACAGCACATATACGACTCTGATTCTCGGTTCATCACGCTCGACATACCGGCGCAACATCGCGATGTATCTGATGAAGTATTACTGGCAAAATTCGTCAAAGGATACTTCGGAGGGGCAGTGATTAGGCCAGAGCGAGTCGCATTGTCAACTATCGGTCTAACGCTTGTCAACTTTTCAAGTGAGTATATTCCTGAGCTCAGTATGATTCAGTAATTGACAAAATGGACAGAATCAGGACCAGCTCCGAGAAAGTTATGGTCAGGCACAGAACTCCCAGAGGTTTTTCTACCACCACTCAATACAATTTTATATGGAGTATTTCAAGTTCTGGAGACTCAAATTGGCGTCAAAACTGCGCCGAACCGCACCGAAAGCCACGTCGATTTTGGATTTGGAAGTGACAGCGATGTATTCGCTGGAGTTCACAGATTCGTGGTTGTGAGAACCAAAGAAGATCAGAGAGAAGAACCAACGGTGCAGATTCACTATGAGTCCATGACTTGCAACCCCATACAAAACAAGCCTCTAAGGCCGCGGATTTTGTTCAAGTTTCACGAGCTTTACGCGGACCTTCTATTCAGGGATGGAATATCAGAGATCAAGCAATGGATGAGTCAGTCTTGATATATTGGGCAGTGGAAAGGAAACTCTCTTCTCTAATACAATTGTTATCCTCGTGTCCGGTGACAGGCTTTCACTTGACTGCTCGCACTCTGAAAATCCTGTCTCAGGCTCTTGTGATTGATGGCCGATCCGTATTGAGCTCGTCTTCGGACTTGCGCCTCGATGGGGTGCAGGAACCAAAGCAAGCTGCATTATAAACCAAACAAATAAGATTGCCCATCCTAAAACCGAAAGTTGGAGTCTGAAAGACTCAGAGGTACCGTTCTGTGTGCCCCAGACTATGAGGACCGTTCCATTCAAGAATGAGAGAAATGACCAGACCGCTGAAGAAACAGTCAGTTGAAGCCATCCTAGAAAGCAGTGAGATTTACCGGAACTGAAAACTGAATGTCCATTGAGACTTGGAAGGGCCACGAGAAGACTAAGATGCACCAGATATGTGTAGAAAAAGGCTGACAGGAGGTTAGAGGTACGAGAAGCCACACTTGTCAAAAGTACTTACCTTTGGTTAAAGTCTCGCCGGACACATGATATATATCGTCAGGTGGTAAAATTTTGAACCGTTTGGGATGCTGATTATGACTGATGATAGATAAGGTCAACCGAGAGAATGGATCTATGTTGACGACGAAGGCAAGATAACACTAGAGAAAAGACTCGCCGTATAGCCTCTATCACTTGCAGTTGTTCTGTGGGGATTGGGGACGTGAGTGACAAGAATAAACAATATTATTGAACCTATTTCGTACATCTATCGCCAGACCTTCCTTCTCATCAAAATCCTATTCATATCTAAGCACCCACTGCAGTAGGCACTGGCCCTTCAGGTAACTTGCTACCAGCAATGTTACACTGTCGAAACAGTCTAACCTCGTCTTCCGCAAAAGCACCAACAACTGAATGGATTAATCCCCGGTTATGGAAGAGAACAAAGTCTCCTTGCTCCCAATCATGAGGATAAACCTTCTCAGGGGCAATACCAGGACGTTGAAGTTCGTGGACGCGCTCACGAACCGCAGCAAGATCATCGATCACATTACCATCCGCAAGATGCAGCTTGCGGACGGCAGAAGGATGAACCTGAAGAGCCAAGCGGCCAGTTACCGGGTTACGCCAGCACATGGGAAGGATTTGGATCTTGTCCTCCTCAACAGTTGGGAGATCCTCGATAGAAATCTCCTTACCCTCAGAAACCATGCCTAGGCCATCAGAGCGGGACTTTGCACCACTCATCCAAACATATGGATGCGGAGCGTACTCAACCTTCGTGGTACGCACAAACTCCTTATCTTCGGGCGAGAGTCGGTCGTACATAGCGTAACCTGACACAAAGGCAGTTGTACCAAGCGGGACGGTCAACTCCTCATTGGAGCCATCGTCATAGACGAGGGTTTGTTTGCGACCTCCCGGAACACGAACGGCGAGGAGTGATGTCACCACTGGAGGGGCGAGGCCATACAGGGCAGCGTCGATGTGCCATCTGTAGAACCTAGTGAAATCCAAGTCCTTCTCATCAGGGATGGTAGTGGCATGGAAGGTGCGATGGTGAGGGTGTCGGAGCTGAATGTTTTTCAGTCCTTCATACTCCTCAACGAAGCCATTTCCGATGACCTGAACTTGAGGCTGATGAGGAATGGTCTTTAGATCGGGATGCAGGATTGAGCGCTTGGCATCAATCGTCTTTCCATGGCCATAAGAGCCCGCAGCTTCGGGATCGAAACGCTGAGTGACCTCATATTGGGCCTTTGGAGAAAGATGATTCTGGTTCTTGAAGACAAGTACTTGATGTGTGAAGAGTGCTTCACGGATTACGGCAAAGTCGGCATCTATAAAAGGTCAGCGTTTGGTTACTGATATGAAAAGATGTATCTTACCAGAGGAGGTTACCGATTTCACGGGTATTCTCCCACTATGTATTGTTTCAATCATTCACATATAACTTCATGAAGTCTTACCACTGATATTTTCAAAGTCAACGCCTGAGACGACTGCACCAAAGTCAATGCTTGACTCGGCGGGCGCAGCGATGGGAGTGACGGTTATTTGAGAAGTCATAGCGATGGAGTTTTTGAGAAAGTGCGGCAGTTTTTAGACACTGTCAAGTATTCAGTTTGTCTTTCAATAAGTCAAAGGGGAAGAGTTCGTATTTTATATAGCTATCTGAGGTCCATCGTTCAAGCGGGTCGCGGCGGTCGCCTATCTCTCTTATCTGCTCCGAGGACAAACCCACTTTCGTTATCCGTGTATAGCGAGTTACCCTACACAAGTTAGCCAGTTCTTATCTTATCACCGAATACCCGGAAACCGGCTACCCCCAGAAACCGGCCATCTAGAATCTTGATATGGGAAAATACCAATTGAGCCTCAGGTATGAACCGATTTTTGCCAGGGTGGCTGGGTAGCCAGTTTCTGGGTCTTCGACGTTATTAGTGTCTGTTTATCGCATGGGGGTAAAGTGAGTTTGTGATAACTTTAGGTAATAACCAGTATTTCAACCAGGTATATCAAGTCAATGCCTGAAACCAGAAACGTGATTGTTTGCATACTTCAGGGACCTATTATGAACAGGAAAAAGGAACCCATCGTCGTATCACAGCAAAATAATGATTAAGATGCCCAGAATATGCTTTCAATAATTCAAAAGTTCCTGGAGTTCATATTGTCAATGAATATTTTGTTCGCCACCACGAAACTTAACCCATATGAAAACGTGTATTTCAACAATTTGCCTTGTTGAATTTGCACATGAGAAGGTTCGGTATTAAGATATCTATTTATCTGAAAGGCTTTACACACTGATCAGCCTTGTTTCGCATGGATATTTTTGAATCATAAAGAAAAGTTCGTGGAAACTTGTACATGAATTTAGTAAAATATGAATAAAAGGTTATAGAAGTTTCTGTAAACTAAAACCAAATGCAAACTCATATGAGAGGCTGATACACCAGGTCAAGTGCACAATTCAATGTTATGCTTTATATTCTATAGTAACTGATTGAACATGACATATTTCCGCAAGTTTGTTAAATTATATAGAATTTTATATTTTTGTTATATGAATAACCAATCCTCGGTCGCGTGAAGCGTCCCCATGTAGAAGCAAAAACCTCTTCGACATTCCGAAACATGCCATCTGAACAACCCCAGCCTGCCGGACTCAGACGGCCTGATACTTTCCACGGTTTCAGTCAACTACCACCAGAATTGAGGCTTACCATAATGGAACTCGCTCTTGAACCACATGGTCACACTGCCCAGATATGCCCGTTGGAAGGTGATGTTTCGGCCAATGAGCCTGATCCCAAGAATACCAGCAAAGTGACTCTCAATTTCGTCCTCGAGAGGGAGCACGAGATCTACAAGATGAATGATCTGAACTATCTCGAAAGCTTTTCTACCAAAAAGGGTATACCTGGTGGTATCAACAGGGGCATGTGGAGGGCATGCAAAGAATCCAGAGAACTCATGGTGAAGAAGACCAAGGGACCGTTCGAAGCATATTTCAACAACCACTTCATAGCTTATCTTCTTGGATTCTTTCCCAATACGGACATGATACACCTTATAGGTGTACCACCTGGTTTGGATGCTGTAGTAACGAAAGGTGCCAGTCCAAGTCCGATGCTCATGAGGCGGGTCGACGAGGAGACACGATCACGTAGCATCCTGCTTGTCAATTATGACCCTTTTTAGTGCGACCGGAAATTTCCAGACCATCTTTGGAGTGCCACATTGCGCTTCCAAGGTCAAATCTTTCTTGTCGACTACTCCTTGAAACGAAAACGGCCTGTGGAACCCGGGAATCGTCCACAGAACGTCATATTTGAGACGAATGACCGGCGATTTGTTGAAATTGATTCAGATACTTGTTTAGAATGGGAACTTGGTGGGCGTCGCAACGCTTGGAGCTTTGCTCAACTTGCGAAACCAGAACTCCCAGAGCCTTGGAGATGCAGAATCCTTGTTGCTGCTGGCCAAGACAAATGAGGCTACAGCAGATTGTGCCAGGCTAGAGGATTGAGAGTCAATCTGCTGCGCTGGAGATTGAATCCGAAGGAAAAGGCTCAGAGGACTTCCAGAGTAGGAGATGAGCCGCCAGAGACGTTTCATGATAGACCAAATGTCTTCTCTCTGGTATTCTGAGGAAAGAGGATTATCACATCCGAACAACAAGAGCACTGTCTATGGCAAGCTGTCAGTCCTCACTTATATATCCTGACAGAAGACTTGGGCCACGAGACGCAAGGTGCACTATCATAGCAATACAATTGAAGCTGGTTTGATTGATAATAAGTCCGTTGATCTACGTATGTCTAACGCTGCCGAGGACGACGGCAATTGACCGTCCAAGCGATTGCGCAATCACAGCCTAAATCCCTATTAGGAAACCCTAAGAGCTCATCAACCATTCGATTATCTCCCTTGAACTTAGAAACGGTGCAAGACACAATTGGCACCACCTCAATTAAGGAAAACCCCAGATTCGTAGTGATCGCAGATAACGTCATCCTCAATTCTAGCTTCTAATTGGTTAGTTCCGCCGCTTCCATGCTTAGCCTGTTTCGCTGATGGTGGGAGTACGACTCCGTGATATGGCAGCTCGAGCACGCAATACACCAACAAAGGCGTCATGTTGTGGTGCGGGGCCGGTAACGGTACCGGGTGATAGCTGGGGAAAAGGGTATATATAAGGTGATTGCCGAGGATAGAGTGCCATTTGACTCACCATTCAATTGGAATTGTTGTGTTTATAGCGTCTGAACTTCGCTCATATCAATCACAATGGCTCCTGGTGCTCTCATCGATGAGTCTTCGCAGACTCCTCTTCCCCAAGTCAAGAACGCAGATGCCCCTCGCTCAATCTTCCCTGACGGTATCCGTACCTCGGGCCAACATCCTCCTCTTTATGATGCTTTGAGACCTTACTCGGAGTTTCCCAAGGAGATCACAGGGCCTACACTTTGGAAAAAGGAAGATTATGAGAACTCACCTGAGCGATGGACTCATCCTTTCACTGACGAGGAGATTCAAGAGTTGAGCGATACCGCTGATGCATTCATCGCCAGCGGCACTCCCCTCACCGGTATTTCCAAGGTATGAGAGTAATGTCGTGACAACATTTCATAAACTAACCTGTCAGTCCAACTTCCCTCTTCCAAAGTTGGGTAAAGTTCTCGAGACCCTCCGGGAAGACCTTCTCAATGGCAAGGGCTTCATTCTCTTCAAGCGTTTCCCGGCTGGAGAATGGGGCCCTCTCAAGAATGCCGTAGCCTACATGGGCCTCGGCACATACATCGGTTACTTCGTCTCTCAGAATGGTCTGGGCCATGTTCTCGGCCATGTCAAGGATGTTGGTGATGACGCTACACAAATCGACCGTGTCCGTATCTACCGCACAACAGCCCGTCAGTACTTCCATGCCGATGATAGTGACATCGTCGGTCTTCTCTGCGTCCACCGTGCCAAGGAAGGTGGTGAGAGCGACATTGTCAGCATTCACAATGTTTGGAATGATCTTCAGAAGAACAACCCTGATGTTGCTGAGCTTCTGACACAACCCATCTGGTACTTTGACCGAAAGGGCGAGACATCAGTTGGTGAAGACGAGTGGATTAGAAACCCTATCTTTTACATCGAAAACGGTGGCAAGGGTCGAGTCTACTGCAAGTGGGATCCTTACTTCGTGAGGTCTCTCACACGGTTCTCGGACAAGGGCCTTATTCCTCCTCTGAGCGAGGAGCAAAAACATGCTATGACTGTGCTAGAGGAGACTTGCCAAAAGCTTGCTCTTCACATGATTCTCGAAGTTGGCGATATTCAGTTCGTCAGCAATACACATCTCCTCCATGCCAGAACAGCATACATAGGTAAGATGCCTCACTCAAAGAACTAGATCCACAAATACTGACATGTTTATAGACCACCTTCCTCCTGTTCCTCGAAGACATCTTCTTCGGCTATGGCTCTCAACCCCTGAGACTGAGGGTGGATGGGCTCTTCCTTTCCACGACAGCAAGGAGAAGAAGAGAGGAGGCATTCAGGTTAACAATACTGCACCTAGATGCCCTCTAGACGCAGAATAAAAAGTACTTTTGATAGATTAGCAGCGAAGATTTCATATTAGCATATAAGAATAATGACAAGACAGTAAGATTATTCCATTTGGCTGAGAGAACAATTTCTCAATTTTTCGCCCTCATACTTCGATACATCCTAGGTACTAAGATATTAGGAGGTCCAGCACTTATAGATATTCTATACCTCTAAAGTAATTATTCTAGTTGAGGAAACATCTATCTCTAAAAAGCTAAACGGCCTGACCGATATCTATTATTTACTCTAGTTCCAATCTAAGTTTTCGACGTCATATGAAGATCTATGTTCTAGCTTCTAGTTTAGTCACAAGATAACAGCCTTCACTATAAAAGCAACCAAGATAGCAGCAACAACTGGCCAATACGCAAGTATCACACACCAGTCGATGTCCTCTATAAACTCCTCCGTACCCGGAGAAACCAAATTGAACGGGAACTTAGGGGGATACAGCTCCCGTCGTCGACGGAGCCTCTCGAGCACATGCTGTGCCTCATCTTCGATAGTCACAAGAATGCTGTGCGCCCCAGGTAGAACATTACGCACGTAAAGAGTCTGGCGAGGCTTGTCATACGTCCATTCCACATTTATTCCCTGGACACGTAGTTTGTGCGCATTGTAGTGATACCCCGGGATGAAAATCTCAGTGACGTGTGACTTCTCATCGACAGGTTCTTTGCCCGCTGTGCTGGACCAGTGATATTCGAAGCGAAGTAATTTATGGTTCCAGTTGGAATTTCTGGGAATACCGGCTGTTTTCACAGCATATGGTCTGATAATGACGTCGAGAATACGGCCGCCTTTGTAAAGCTCATCATGTTCATGAAGATGATTCCGGTAGTCGGGGCGCACAGGACCATTCTCACTGACCTCGTCGCCATTGATGACTGAGAAGTCCTCCTTGTTCCACCCGTCACCGTACTCGACTCTGTTATTTGGGTTGTAGTTCCACAGTGTGTAGTTGAGCTTGTGGTCTTCCATTGCAGAGATCAAACCGTTCATCAAATCGCGTTGTGTGTCGTAGCATCCTGTGCGGAAAGCTTCTCCGTTGTTGATATCGTACGAGAGACCAATCTCACCAATAACCATGGGTACTTTGCCCAAGGACTGCTTGCCGTACCTTACGATGTTACCCAGCTGTTTTTTATAATTGTGTCGAAGACCTTTGGCGCCAAAGTAGATCGCGTTGAGGACAAACATGCCTCGTGAGAGACCTTGTACATTGACGCTCATCCATGAATGACTCTTGTTAAAAAGGACGTTGAGATCATAAAAGTGCGGCGCGTAAACAAAGTTGTCCGGTCGCGGAGTCTTGATCACCGTCTTCTCCGAATACTTCTGTTGCAGCAATTTCTTGTCATCAGAATTCTGGGTTGGCCAAGGCGGCATGAACTCATTGGGGATCGGTTCAATGAAGCTAAACTGCTTCGCCGTCTTGCGCGACATACGTTCTGAGAACTTCTGCAGAAATGGCGCATAGCAGTCATTGTACCACTCGATTGGTGTTCCCTCACGACCTGGCCGATGATCGACTTCAAAGTAATCGTCGTCGCGAATGCGTGCTGTCTTCTTCTTGTCGTCCCACTCCCAGACGCCATGGGCGCGCCACACGCATTCACCCATACCACGCCCGTGGCCGATAGGTTGGTCATTGAGGGACAACCATGCAGAGCGACCTTTGGGATCAATACGAGACTTGTGGGATACACGAGTTGGCCATGGCCATGATTTGACGTAGTAATCGACGTCTTGAGTATAGCCACTCCCAAGGGCGAGAGCTTGTGCGAGAGAGGGACAATGGCCGATGTGCAAATCTGTGTCGTAGTTCCAGAAGTGAAAATGGTGAAGATTGACGAGGCCACGATGCGGTTCGTTCATGGGCTCAAAGCCAATGCATGCTTCAAGATGACCGACTTCATCTGCAAGACGACCGAATGCTTCAATGCAGGCATCTTGGAGGAACTGTTGCGCTGAGACTTGGTCGCCAGGGTCTTTTTGGCGACGACATTTGAGATTGGGAGCTAGCGCATCGCCCGCCCAAAAGAGAGTCGCCATTGTCGATGCGGCGAGCTTCTGGTAACCTGAAGGCCACAAGAATGGACCACCTGGCTCTTTAGGATTTGGCGGTTCGCTCGCGCGCCTCTTCTCATCTTGGCTGTGAACATACGCAGCGCCCGTATCGGTGAAGGCCTCGATATCGAGCCCTACAACCTCAAATGTCCAGCCGGGTGCACCACTTCCACCACTATATCGACTCCAGACGTCTTGGTGCGCACAGACAAAGCACTTGATGCCATACTCTGGCATCAGCTCAATCAATTGTCGCAGGTAGCCAATGTACTCAGTATCCAAGTCCTCAGGGTCTGGTCCCGCATGACCAATTGACTCCCAGGTAACAAGCAATCTCACAAAAGGCACACCCCAAGCCTGCAGACGCCTAAAGTGCAGCGGCGCATCCTCCAATGGAAACGGCCTTCCCACAAAGGTGACAATGCGGTGGTTCTCATAGAAGCCATGATCCAGGTGAGACAGGCCGTTTGGCTCAGTGGGTAATTTAGAAGCACCTGAAATGTTTAGGCCGCGGAGGGAGAGGACGCGATCGTAGTTGTCGACAAAGTGGCCATCTCTGATACGAATTGGACCGCCTAACGCTGCGTCCGAGAGGTCAGCTGCTGCGTGAATGGACATATCGGGCGTGAGATGTGAAGCAGAGGACACGGTTGAGCCACGCAAGCTGAAGTAGCAGAGACCCCAGGCGCATGTAGCTCAGGCGGTTCAGTTGAGTTCTACTCCACTGGGATTTGCTTGGCCTTTATTCTTAGCGAGTTTGAGTGTGGCACCAGTATCAGTGTAATTGACATGGGTCATTTGACTGTTCCGACAGAACAAAGATCATTTATATGAACTCAGTCGATATTTCAGCGAATAGATGTAGGCAAAGCATCCAAATCCGTACTTTATTTAATGCATACTTTGGGCAGTATAAATAGGTCTTTCTTACATCCAATAAATGCTCAAAATGACCACACAAATATTAATGTGCCTTTTCTACAAAGCAACTGACTTAACAGATCCGTATGATGATTCATTGGCGGTTTAAATGTCAAGATCATAACTTCGTAGATTAAAAGGTTGTTACGTGACAGTAAATATCCAACGCTATACGCACGCTCGTATCAAAGGGTGCCTCGCCTCAATGCCATACGCTAACAATGCTCCAACCTGTACCAGAACCCGCCCAGAAGAAAAGCATCTAATTTTCCTGTCTGTCCCTTCGGTTCACAATCGCATAACTCATTCTGCGCGCCGTCCTATCTCCCCAGTTTATCACCGAAAGACCCGGTGAGCGTCCTGTGGACACAGCCTTTTCCTGGCTCACGTCACCCTCCACGCCAAAAGAGTAAGTCCTCTCGCCAGTTCGATCAGACACAATTCCAAACCCAATCTTGCTACTCTTGAGATCGGCTTCCCTTTCCCATCGAAGTTTGTCCAGACTTGAAGCTCTCGTGGCTGCGAGAATCGCAGAGAAGCTCAGGCTTCGCATCATGGCATCCTCCTCCATGGCTGCAACGCCAGACGCCACTGCCACGATGGTAATACCCATGGACAACGCGTACACTGCCCACAATTGCGCATAGTTGTAGAAGAAGCAATTCCTATTCTGCCATCTGACACAGGGGTAATCCAAGTCTGGCCCGCTCTCGAATCGTCCCGAGTATTTCGAAGGATCAGCTGCCCAAGAGACTGCAGACATTTGCGGATCGGACAAAAATGACACAAGGATCTCCTCATAAAACTTCTGCACTTCGAGAGGGAAGTTCGCGACTGGTAGGTAATTTAGTCGGTCCAGCAATCTCGTCTGGAGAATCTCGCTATTGACGTTAAAGTTGGGCATCGTGGTGGTGCCATTCAGAATGGACCGTAATTGACTTCCCACAGCGTGATATGCTGCTGTCAAGCGGTAGTTCTTGGTATCGTTCGGAAACACATAATTCTCTTCCGGTGTCGCTACAGTCCGGTCCTTGAGTCTCTTATCGGGATCCTTCTTATCGGGTATGAAGGTTGTATCTATGACCTTTTTGAGGAATTTGCGCTCCTTGACATCGTGGTACTGAACCCCGCCGCTGTGGTTGAACTGAACCTTGTACTTGGTCTGGTAGTGTTCACAACCAAAAATGGTGGGGGTGTAAGCCTTGTACCAGTCACCCTCTCGAGGTTTATCTGGCTGTGGCTTACTTCTGTCGTCAACCTCAGCATAACCGAACCAGAGAATGGGCTCTGTTCGGAACGCAGCAAAGTTCTTGGGATAAGGCGGTTTCGCCTTGGGCCGACCGCCAGCTTCTGCAATCATTTGAGGATTCTCGTAATCTCCTCGGTCTAACATTGCGTAGTATGTCAGGTTCCCCATGGGTGCGAGAACTGATGTGTCAAAAGGACATTCTGCGTCACCTAACTTCTTAACTTTGGCATTGACTCCTGACGCCAGATCTGTGCATTTATATCCTGGGCCGATAAACTCAATGGTATAGGAACAATTCCAACCCCTGCCGCAAATCTCCGTGGGGGCTTTTGGGCGCATAATAGCCTGCTGCGTATAGGCTGTCTTCAAAGCGATGGTGTCAAATTGACGGCTCGATGCAGTAAAATAGTCGAACTCGTTGGGGTTATTCTTGTCAGGTTCTTCTCCCGGCGGAGCGGTAGAGTTCCACAGGGAGACAGATGACTCAAAGTAGCCATCGACTCTGACAGGATTTCTCCAGTAAACAGTTTCCTCGTGCGTGAAATTGAGAGTGCGAACATTCTGACAGCGTGTTATTTCCTCTTTGCGCTGCGGTACAACAGTAAGCGTATAAGAAGTAAATATGACGATGAGAGGCGACGTCCAGATGAAGATTGTCAATGCCATTGCGAACTTGGCGTTTACCCAAGCTTCCCAATTGAGAAGGGCTGTCAGATCCTCGGAGGCCGCGAAAAGCGAGTCAAGAGTAGAGAGCGTAAGCATCTTGCGACGGATCATCATCAGGACGCGCTGTCGGAAAGCAAGCACCACAGCGTTGAGAAAACAGGCCTTTGAAAGAAACGCTAACAAAGCGCCGTATCTAAACTTGCCCTGCTGGTCGTTGGCCAGTTGTCCATGGAGTCCCCGATAGTAGAAATGGTGGCCTAAGGCAAATGCGATCCCCGAGAAGACGAGAACGTACATACTCCATGATGGCTTCCATTCATGTATCCACCAGTTTATCAATCTGCTTCGAGGAGGGCGGTTCGGAGGATCGCTCGGAGGGCCTTGAGGCACATCTGGTGGAGTGTTTTGTGGCATGTCGCTAGCCATCAAGAGCGAAGCGTTGCTGTCCTCCCTGTAGTTCTGAGGTCGCCCGATACCCGGCGTATGAGGGTATGCAGGCTCCCATATTCCCAACGGCGTCGAAGCGCCATAGTAGGCGGTGTCGGTCGTCGTCTGGCGTTGCAGATATGGATGGTGCGTTGCGCGCTGGGCAAAGGACGTGGTAGAGTAGTCGGGGGAGGTATACGGCGAGGTTTGCTTGACGGGCCCAATGGGTTTCCTTGCGATAGAAGGGCTTGTGGGTTCCCAATTCGATTGCGCGGGTTGTGAATAGGGATCGCGATCAGGGAAATCCCTAAGCTCCATGATGACAGGAACCTAAGAGCTGGAACTCAACTGGGGCTGGAGCGGGAGCTGTAGGTAAATTGAGTTATGGTTCGGAGAGGCCCTAGCGGCCCGGTCAGTTCCCCGCAGTGCCCTGAGCTTAAAAGCGGGAGCAGCTCAGCCTTTGCTTAGCGGCGAGTTGAGATTTTATTCGTAGGTGATTATGAGGAAGAATGAAAAGAAGAAAAAAGACCCTGGAGGGTTACTAAAAAGAAGAGATCAAGAGACCACGGCATTCGCCGTCCATTCTCAGCCTTATTAAATTCAGCACTAAACCTATCTCTGCAATGTCGCCGTCCAGGGCTGAGCTTTTGGGTTCTGTCGGGGGTGACATGACTGGGTTCCTGGTAGGGCTGGTTTCCGGTGGTATTTCGTTGATTGGCTTCTTGGGAGACCAGCTGAGAGAGAGCAAAAGCCACAGAGTCCAATGGTCTCACGCCAACGTGGTCTGGACTTCTAGCGAAGCTTGCGGTTACTGACTGGCACTAAGCCCCCAGGCTCCGCCACTGCCACTGTGTTTACAGCGAGAGCCCAGCCCTAGAAGCTACGGTGGTACCCAAATTACATTATGGAGACTATCACGCGTCGAACCCGCAGATGGGTGTCTTGGCAAAGGCCGATGCCGATGCAATCCATCGCTGATCTGATGGGCACTGGCTGATGCTGATGGTGCATGTGAAAAGGGTTGTTGTTATACGTACGTACGTATGCTGCTTACTGTTACCGTTACCTCTTATGGACGGGTATACGAAGCTTGGGTTCACAATTGCAAGGAGAATAAGCATAATTTAGAATACCGACCCCTTTTTTGTTACCCGAGGCTCTTCCTACGGTCCGTCGAACCGTCTTGGTCTTGTGTGCATCCATTCCTGATCAGGTTATACTCTCAACTCATCGTCAAATGATGAACAATTACCCGAAGTTGAGATCCACACGATGTCGTCAATTATCAAGTTTAAAAGACACAAATCCCATCATGTCTCTAAGAATCTTTCTGTTATTTTTCACTACCTTCATAGACGACGTTTAAATTTAACCTAAACCGCCGTTACTGTCAGCACATCTCCACTATGGCTGCGTCTTCTACAGCCACAATTGGCTCCTATGAGCTTACGTCTCGCGCAATCAACGAGCCCCCTGTCGCTGCGGTCCGTGGGAACAGAGGGTCGAATTTTTATGACGAAACTCGGAGGCTTGGCTCTCGCTACGGTGAAGATTACTCAGACGGTGGTGTTGAGAGTTTTGCGACTCAAAATGCTTCTCCGGAGGTTGCTGAGAGCTGGAAATATCCGCGTCAGAATGTTTTCAGAACAGGAGCAGCGTTTTGGAGCCTTTTGACATCCGGCGCTAATGACGCCGCATATGGTGTAAGCTCTTTTGTCAATATTTGTCTATAGCATCTGACATTGACACCACAGGCTTTGATCCCATATGTATGTAAGCTCAACTCTTCTGAAGGCTGAGTGACTGACAGCTCGCAGTTAGAAGAATATTATAACTTGAGCTACATAATAGTATCTCTTGTTTTCCTCTCCCCTTTTGTTGGCTATATCCTAGCAGCGGTCTTAAACAACACACTGCATCGACGAATTGGACAGCGAGGAATCGGTATCGCTTGCGGACTTTGCCATATCCTCGCCTACATCATCATTGCCGTTCACCCTCCGTATCCTGTCTTGGTTATTGCATATTGCCTTGCAGGCTTTGGAAATGGAATCGGTGACGCTGCTTGGAATGCCTGGATTGGCAACCTCGATAAGGCCAATGAGACTCTTGGTTTCCTTCATGCCTTTTATGGCGTTGGAGGTGTTATCAGTCCTCTTATTGCGACAAATATGATTGCAAAAGCCAACTTCCCTTGGTATACTTTCTACTATGTCATGGTGAGTCGTGTAGAGCATGTTTTCCATCCCAAGGATAATTCTAATAACTGTACTCAGATCGGATTGGCGGCTATCGAACTCGTGACTTGCTCATGGGCATTTTGGCCCAACGGCCCAGAAGTCTATCGCCAAACCATGGATGCTAGTAACGAAAACAACCAGGGCATGAAAGAAGCTCTATTCAAGCTCCCTTTCGCTCGCGTTACTTGGATTTGCGCCGCATTCCTCCTCTGCTACGTCGGCGTTGAAGTTTCTGTCGGTGGCTGGATTGTCCAGTTCATGATTCGCGTACGAAAGGCTGAGAACTACCCAGCCGGTATGACCTCTATGGGCTTCTGGTTGGGTCTCGCCGTTGGTCGTGCTGTCTTGGGATTCGTGACGCCGCGACTTGGTGTCAAGGTTGCTGTGTCTCTTTATCTACCTGCTGCTATGGCATTGCAGCTAATCTTTTGGCTGGTTCCGAGCTTTTATGTTTCGGCCGTAACAGTAGCATTCCAAGGCTTCTTTCTCGGTCCTTTGTTCCCAGCAGTTGTAGTTGCTACTACCAAGATATTACCCAAGCACTTACATGTCAGTACTATTGGTTTTGCGGCTGCTTTTGGTGGCAGCGGAGCGGCAATCTTACCTTTTGCCGTGGGTGCAATTGCTCAGGCCAAGGGTGTCAAGACTCTCCAGCCAATTATCCTGGCATTCTTGACTGCACTGCTGGTGTTGTGGCTATGCCTACCTAGAATCGGAAAGAAGAGGGATTAAGAGCAGACAAGCCATGAAGCTTGACATCGCTACGTTGCGCTCGCGGTCTGGTCAAACTTTGCTTCAAGTCGCCTGCATATCAGACTAATTTGACAATAGAATGGGGTACGTCGTAGAAAAAGGCCCAGCCCTTTGCAGCGAGGAAAAATCCAGTCAATACATCATATTTAACACGCTCTTTGACTAATCTTGGGAGTCATAGCTTTCCCATCTTCCGGTGCCAGGTTGAGCTCAACATTACAAAGTAACACTCCTGATTTCATGAATTGATCACAAAGGTATCAGCATAGAACCATTGCCAAGGCTGGCAATGAATACTAAAATGCAAATCAATGCTCCTCGTCGATCGCAGGCTAAGTTAGTACAGTAGATCCCCCGAGCCGCGCCGTCTGCTAGTCTCGAGGGCGAATAGCACATAACCATCATGTCTTCTAATAGCCAGATCACTCATAGGTAACTTGCTGGTGTACCCTTAATTTCGAGATCCTCTTCTCTCTCCACTCTCTGAAAGACAATAACACAATCGAGAAAGTTGAAGTTGCATGAAAATATCCCTCCGGAAATCTGCTATGTCTATAGGCATCTGGTTCTAGCCGCACCAGTACCCCTTGGATATAGCATCTGGCCTGATGGTCTAGCGGTATGATTCTTGCTTCGGGAGTGACATCTCAGTTCTGTTATAAAGAACTATAGTTTGCGAGAGGTCCCGGGTTCAATCCCCGGTCAGGCCCTGTTTTTGCTGGCGTGATGGATTGCTCTTCTTTTTGGCTTTTAGCAAATCTCCCAGGGCTCGAGATAAGGTTGTTTCGTAGGGCCTATTCACTGTCGAGTGCAGGGAGTTTACGAGTTGAGGGACATTTTATAATGCAGCTTGCCGCCATGAACACGAGCCGTTTTTCTTGTTTTAATTTTGCTATGCAACTTAAATATTGGACCAAGGTTTAAGGATTATTTTCATTGTGAAAATTCTCAATTAAATAGAGGGCCAAGCGAATAATGGACTCATATCTTCACTTACCATGACTTAGTTAAGGCTCCTTGCCCTTAAGAACTAACTTGCTTGGTTCTTATGATTGTATCTATATATACAACTCAGAAGATATATATTTAATATAGCGCCTTATTGAGTGATACACCCCAATTACAGTCCAAAATCAGAAGTCTTGATGTCCACCGTCTTATTCTCCTGCAATGCTTCCTTCACGGCCTGGCAGACGACAAGTGCCGCTAGGCCATCTCTTGGTGTGCAGCTTGGACTAGCTTCGCCGCGAATCACCTTGATAAAATGGTCTAACTGATGCTCGAAAGGCACTCCATCTGGAACAGGTACGTTCTTCTGAACTAGCTCTTGATGCCATGATTTTTGGCCTTCAGCATAGGAAGACAGGGTCATATCAGGCACGCTTAATGATGCATCAGTTCCGAAGATACGATAGAAGTCTTTGCCCGTCTTGGGAATGAAAGGATTCTCTCCTGTCCCAGACTCAAAATTGTGTGGTGATGGGACGTTATCTGAAAACAGGAAGCTCCCTACAGCGCCTGACTTGAAGCGAAGTGTTAGAACTGCACCCTCTTCTGCCTCGAAACCACGCTGAGATATCGTCTTCTCTGCGTGAACTCTCGTAATGGGACCAAAGAGAAAATGCAGCAGATCGATCTCGTGGACAAGATTGATGAGAACAACGCCACCTGTATTCTCTCTTCGCCATTCCCTTGGAGGGTCAAAGTAATCCATTGGCTTATAAGTCGCCCAGATTCCATTAACCGCAATGACCCGTCCCAGAGCTCCGGCATCAACAGTCTCTTTTGCAGTCATCATATAAGGGTTGAACCGTCGATGGTGCGCAACCAAAGCCTTGACGTCTAATTTATCGAGGTAGTCCACCAGATCCTTTCCGCTCTGAATATCCGTGCAGAAGGGCTTTTCAATAAGGATATGGATACCCGCGGAGGCTAATTCGCGAGCCAGAGGGACGTGAGTGTGATTGGGTGTGCAGATAATGGCCGCTTGAGGCTTGTTTGAGGACTGCAACATATCGGCCACAGATTTGAAATACGAAGCTCCAAGCTCTTGAGCCAATTGTTCGCCATTTGGCATGAGATCAACAACTGCTACTAGCTTTGCTTGTCTGTTCTTGATCACAGTTTGGGCATGACGAGGGCCAATAAGGCCAACGCCTATGATGGCGAATGTGACAGGTTCAGAAGACATTGTGTTGAACTCGGCTTTGCTCGATAATGATCACAAATTTCATGGCTTTGACGCTATTTATAGCTTGACGTCGGCTCTTCGTGACTCATAGCTATCGCCAAAACGTTTACCCCAGACCCATAGAGGTGACAAACGCGGGGTATGGGGAAATGGTAATTGAGCATTGGAGTAATAATGGAGCTACCACCGCGTTAAATATTTTGCCGTGCCAGCAAGATGATCTGATAAGCTACTAGGTATCGTACAACTTACATCGGCCATGTCACTACGTGCAGAGTTCAGCTGTCGCATGCTCGTTCCACATCCATAGAGACTGGTACTGTGTTGAATCCCAAAACATGGATCACATCAAGACGCTTGTGGCAAGCTCACAATCGACTGCCAATCATATTTGTGGAACAAAGCGTAGGACGGGATATTGTTTGGCCGTTAGACTCGCGATATCCGGTTCGCCCTTCGATGCTAAAAGTAAGGAGGGACCTGTTTCCAACATTATCATTACGTCAAGTAATCAGCGATACGGCCAAGCCGTGGAATTTCATACTGCAGTCAGACTCCGATAACATGTCTCGTCTTGTATGGGAGGGTAGCCGTAGAGGGCTAGCTGAGATAGATCCCTACCCTTTCCCTTTGAAAGATACCCCAGTAGAGGTAACTCAAGCCGAAGCAAGGAGAAGAGGAAAAAGCAATTTTCAAAACTATAAGCTACTCGAAAAAAACTCTTGATTGACATGAAGAGAGCATATAGAAGCGATGGCTCAAGAAAAGCCGAAAGCAACGGCTTCAGATCCTTCTCACTGTATGGCCAGACATGCCGCCGGCCCGTCGACCTTTTTGTGACTTTTGGCGCCATGTTGGCCCCGAAGACACCGCGGTCAGGGTTGAACATCATAGTTCCCATATTATGGCCTTACATCAACCAGGAATTCCTTGGGAAGCCTACGCCGCTACTGCTGCTCCTCAATTCTAGAGGTCGTCACCCGCCTCCCGTCTTCCTCAACATGGATTCACAAGTCGTTCCGAGAGCTGAAATGACGAACACGTTAGTGCATGGTCCATTCCCAACAGAAAACATGCTTCTTGTACTCCGGGGCATTTACTCTGGTGATGACTATGGGACCCTGAGGAAATGCCCTGAAGCTAAACCAGGGGTTTGGCTTCATATGAAAAACAAGGATTTTGACTTGTTTACATCTGAGTTATATGGCAAGAAATGGTCCTTAAAGCAACCCTTCACCTCATCCGGCATGGTGACCCTAGAGGTGCAAGAGCGTTTGATGGACTTTCTAGTCAAGTGCTGCCATCTAATTCTCCACGAAATCGAGCCAGATAACCTGTTCAGCGATATGTATCCTGCTTACCCTGAGCCTGAGCTTCCTTTCAACGCCCAAGGTCAGGGGTTACAAACTTTCCTTCTCGAGATCACGTTCGAAGCACCCTACCGCGTGTCGACTCGGTTCAACTTTGCCAATCTTGAAAAGCTGTTTGCAGCTAAAGCCGCGGCCGCAGAAGATCATGTATGGGCGATGCGTGAGGATCCTAATTATTTGGGGGAACAAATCAGCGATGTGCACGACCTGGTAGAACTAATAGGCGACAGAAAAGGACATAGAAGTAAAGGGGGAGCAGCCATTGGTGAAGTTTTGACTAACGCATACACAATGGTCGAGATTTTCACAGAAGCTCATCAGATAACCAAACGCCTGCGAAACCTTCAAGAGAAGTACGCGAGCGTTGTATCGCCCACAGAGCCATTGCCCGTCGAATACAACGACCAGATTGCCATTTTCTTTCTTTCCTCCTTACTAGTAGAGCCGTATTTCTGGAGAAGATTGAGCCTTTGGTCAGGCATTCCCCCCAGTTACAAACCGCCGCTGCTCTTGCGTATACTGGAAATTCTGGCAGGGAGAGGCCTATGACCAATAACGAATACTTTTTGCTCGAGTGGTTGCTCGGCTCTTTATGTCATAAGAGGGGCAATTCTGGTCGAGGGAACGTCGTCCCTGATATCTACATCATGAACTTGGCCATCAATGATCTGGAACTACAAACAGAAAGGGACAAGACCATTCGTGACTTGCTATCAACGCCAGCGCATGCCATGCTGGGTGACACCGCGATAGTCATCCAGGCTTTGCATGCGCTCGAGCGTTTTGAGCCATGGAACATTGGTTTCGGTATCGCTCCTGACGATGAATCAATGGAATGGTCGCATGATTATATCCAAGCCAGGATTGACGTTTGGTCAGAAATTAAACAAGCATTTCAGATAGAGCCAACGCCCAATTTGGTCCCCTTCTTCAAGCCTGATCTGAGGAAGTTCACGTGCCCGGCGCATCGACGCAGGAATAAAGAGAATATTGAAATGATGCGGCGAGCAGAGTCAAACCTGGATGCTTTCTGGGCCAGAGCAGACGAGTATCTCTACGAAAGAACCGAGGACATGGATGATAGTATCTTGATGGGACTCCTCAAGAGACCTCGTGCCTTGCAAAGGACGCCTGAATGGGTTGAACCCGCGAAAGGGAAGAAGCAGGTTCTCGAAATTGAGCAGCCCCTGTTTTCTTTGATTTATCAATTGATAGCGGAGAGACTAAGATGACGGCTCAGCTTGCTACGGAACCATTAAAGACCAAATTGTAGACAAGGGGGACTCTAATCAAATTGACAGAGACCGAGGAAGAAGGAGAGGTCAACGCCAGGCCTGAGGATCCAAAACCGATATTCAAGGTTGAGCGAAGAGCACTTAAGACGTTCCGTACTCTCTTTTATGACCCTGATGTTACTTCTACTCCTGGCGAAGTCCCCTGGAATGACCTTTTGCATGCTTTGACTTCCGTTGGTCTTACTGCAGAGAAGCTGTACGGATCTGTTTGGCAGTTCTCATTGTGCACTCTCGATGCTAGCGCGAGTATTCATTTTCACGAACCTCACCCACATAATAAAGTGCCTTTCGTCATTGCTAGGCGCCATGGACGAAGACTTCATCGAACTTATGGGTGGACGGGGGAGCAATTTGTTCTGGACAAGTAGAATCTCGGGGCGGTTGAATATTATGTATACATATGCTAGGGAAAGTTGAGTTGGTACTGGAAGCAATTTGACCAAGAAGGAGTGATTTGTGTTGCTTGCCCCGTAGTTACATCGTGGAAATTTTTTCAAGATGGGATCCTAATGAAGAATGGAATAGTTGAAAGTACTATCCTTATACCGGGAATTCCCCGAAGAAATTTGGAGGGAAAATGCGAGGAACATTTGACTGACTGAATAAAGTTTCATTATCTTCACGCGATGTTTAGACAACTCCAGTAAAGACCACGGGCTACCGGATCAAACACTTCCAACCTCGGACATCGACATCAGTTTTACTCCGCATATCGGAAGCAACGGCAATCTTTTTTGTTTTGAAGTTGATTGGACAGAGATTTCAGGGTTTCATGTTGAATTGACAGGGCCGCGATGGTGTAAGAGCGTGGGGCATAGTCGTGATTGAGACTAACAAAGACGCAATATGGTGAAAGAGGAACGGGAGTTGCAACGAGGAATAGCCGTCAAAAGTGATCAGATTACGACATGGTGTGACGGAAGAGCTAGCTAACGTGCTCGCAGTTCAGATGTGATAAGGGTAGAAGAACAGCTCAAGATATTGAGCACCCTAGTCCTGTTGCTTGGAGAGCTTTCATCGGCAATTGAACCATTACCATCATTCCCGAGTACAGAACTCCCATTGACTCAAAATGGCTACCGCAGCTGTAATTAACGGGACAATTCATGGTTTCAACCCCAATGAGTCAGACTTATCGCACGTCGTTGCAGAAAATGCGCCCGTGGAGAAGCCAACCTCAATTGCCCAGGCCGAGGACGACGCATCGGCAACAGTACGATATGGTCCAGATGTAGACGAGACGTCACCTTATTACAAACCTCGCCTTAATCTGGTCGACAGGTTCGTTGACGAGCCACGTCCACTGAGGGTTGGTGTCATCGGCGCTGGCTTGGCCGGCATCACAGCAGGCATTCTGCTACCAGCCAAAGTCCCAGGCATTAAGCTGACCATTTATGAGAAGAACGCCGATGTCGTAAGTTAAGTCACCAAATTTCTCGTAGCTCTATACTCTGACATCTGTGTAGGCTGGGACGTGGTTCGAGAACGTTTACCCCGGTGTAAGATGCGACATTGCATCGCATGTCTACCAAAGCACATTCGCGCCCAAGACAGACTGGTCGGACAAGTACGCACCAGGCCACGAGATTCGAGAGTATTGGCAATCGGTCGCGCGAAAGTTTGACGTATACAAATACGTGAAGCTCAATACTAGAGTCGAGGGAACAACCTGGGACGATGAAGAGGGCGTGTGGATCACCAAGCTGCGCAATGTGCAGACAGGCGAAGAGACTGTCGAGAAGAACGAGTTCATTTTGACCAGCATCGGACGATTCAATGCTTGGAAATTGCCAGACTATCCCGGCATCTCTGAATACAAAGGACATCTGCGTCATGCTTCCAATTGGAGCACGGATTTTGATCCCAAGGATAAGACAGTCGCAGTTATCGGCAATGGTGCAAGTGGCATCCAGGTCACAGCAAATCTCCAACCCATCGTCAAACGATTAGACCACTATGCTCGAAATAAGACATGGATAGCAGCATCTTGGGCCGGTGAAGAGCGAAAGCTTGAGGCTCAACCTTACACAGAGGAGCAAAAGAAGAAGTGGGCAGATGATCCCGACGCATATTTGGCATTCCGAAAGGATCTCGAGGGATTATACTGGACCCGATTCGACTCTTTCTTCCGAAACAGCGAATCCAATCAGAAGCTTCGTCAAGCTTTCATCGAAATCATGAAGAAGCGTCTGGTAAAGAAGCCAGAACTCCTTGAGCACATTGTACCAGACTTCTCGCCAAATTGCCGACGCCTCACACCGGGGCCAGGATACCTCGAAGCTATCACCGAGGATAACGTAGACTATATCCGTACGCGCATCAAGCGCTTTACAGAGACGGGTATTGAGACAGAGGATGGCAAAAAGAGAGATGTCGATGCTGTTATTTGTGCTACTGGTGCGAACGTTGACATGGTCCCTGCATTTCCCATTCGCGCCCATGGACAGGAACTGGGAGACCTCTGGAAAGCTGATGGTACATACGGCTATCCTTACACGTACTTTGGACTTGGAACACCTGGTTTCCCCAATCTTCTGTTCGTTCACGGCCCTCAAGCAACTGGGCCATCAGGAACAGTCCCGCACAGCGTGGAGACTCAATTAACGTACTTCTCCAAGGTCCTCCGCAAGGCTTCGCGAGAAGGAATTAAGTCGCTCAGCCCCTCCAAACAAGCGGCAGATGACTTTGTCGAGTACTCGGACGCATTCTTTGCCAAGACGGTCCTTACAGATAAATGCAGTTCATGGTACAATGGCGGTAGACCTGGTGCTAGAATTCACGGTCTTTGGCCAGGAAGTGCAGGGCATATCACAGTTGTACGACAGGAACCAAGATGGGAAGACTGGGAGTACAAGTATATTGGGGACTCTAAGAATAGATTCGCGCATTTCTTGGGGAATGGATGGACGAAGAGAGAGACGGATATTGAGGCAGATCAAACGCCGTATCTTCAGAGACCAGATACGATCGATTTGCGGGATATTCACGAGAGGTGGTGGAGTAGTCCATAGATCGTTAGTAACTTGTCAATAAAGTATCTCAGCTATCGCGAAATCTCGTCATGACATGGTCCCACGCACGTAATCGGCGACTCGCCCGCACCTCCACGTGGAGAGCAGTCTAATTTATCACGACTGCACTAAACCATCGGAGCCGCTAAACATCCTTGCATTAGCTTCATTGATGGGACCATCTCGGGGAGCTGATCTCAGATCCTCCACGCACGCAGACTGGCACTTGGACTTAACCGAGGACAAAGCAAACGACAAAACATGTTAACGAAGAATGGTTGAGTCTCGAACCGGTGAGATACCCGAGATACTGGTAAACGCAATGCCGCCACAGATATACGTTTGCGCTAGAAGAATTAATGCCCAAATGGCTGGGAGTTCGGCAGTTGAACCATGCCATCGGCGCGGCCAAGGGTCAGATTGCGTGCTGGTGCTATCATGTCGGTGGTGGTTTCATGATAGGAAGGGCAATATAAATGCCGATCATTGACCACTTCGAATCATTCTTTTACAGCTGTGTTTCGCTGATATTCTGATAGCTATCATCTGTGCTTGCCTCTTCAACTTTCTCCAGTTTATACAAGTTATTCTGAGCAGTAAGATACAATGACGGTGGAAAATCGACATGAAGACAGTGAGGTTGCTCCTCCTCCCAAGGACCAGCTCTTACCTGGTAAGATTCACCCTCAATATGCCATCCTCTACTAACACTTCCAAGTCAAGTGGTATCGCTCCACATTCTTCAACATCACCGTGCTTGGCTTGTGTAACTTGTCTGCTCCCGGTATCTGGGTAGCCATGAACTCGCTCGGTGCTGGAGGTGCAGCCTCACCCAAGCTCATCAATGCTGCCAATGCCTTGACATTCTGTCTCATGGTGCTGTCTTGCTACTTTTCGAGTACTATGGTTCGATATATCGGCATCAAAGGTGCCTTGATCTTTGGAACGTATGTCGACTAGTATTCTGTGCATATTTACTGCCTTACTGACTACTCTAGTCTCGGATACGCACCCTACGCAGCAGGTCTTTATACCAACAACCGCTTCGGAACAGAGTGGCTTGTTCTTGTCGGCGCTGCTCTCTGCGGTATCTCAGCCGGTGTCTTTTGGATGGCAGAGGCGGCTATCGCCATTGCATACCCTGAGCCTTGGAACCGCGGTAAAGCCCTTGGCTACTGGCTAACCTACCGTCTGTCGGGTCAAATCCTCGGCGGTGCTATCAATCTTGGTCTTAATGCCGACCGCAACGAAGCTGGAAAGGTTTCTTACACTGTATATCTCATCTTCATTGCGCTTCAAGCCGTTGGTCCTTTTGTTGCTCTGCTGCTTAGCAAGCCACATCAGGTTCAGAGGAAGGATGGTGTTAAGGTTAAGTTGGAGATTGATAAGCTTCCCAGCTTCGAGCTTAAGGAGACCGGTAGGCTCTTCTTTACCAAGAAATTCCTCTTGATTGTTCTGTTTATTGGACAGGCTGTCTTTGCGGAATCTGTCTTCTTCACTTATCTTGCTTGTAAGATATTCCGTCATAGCTTTCTCAGCGGATACTAACATGATATCAGTATGGTTCACTGTTCGATCCCGTGCTCTCGGATCCTTTCTTGGTGGTATCATCGCTGTCACAGCTGGCAATGTTCTAGGAGTAAGTCCCCCGGCTATCTAAAAGGCAATTGTTGCTAAAAGTTTCGCAATAGGTTTGGCTCGACCGCACGAAGGTGTCCCTGAGAATCCGTACTCGATCTTCTTTCGCCTTTCTTGCCACTCTCCAAGGCGCTTGCTGGATCTGGATCACCGTCTTGGTCACTCGATTCCGTCAGACTAGACCAACCTATGACTGGGCCGATGGGGGATTTGGCCATTCATTTGCCATCTTCCTACTCCTGACCTTGGCATTCCAGCTAAACTACATGTTCCTGTAAGTAACCATGACCGCACGTTATCTGACGTTATCTAACAATACTACAGCTACTTTATTATCCACCATCTTGCAGGCACTCAAGACGAAATCATTCGTTACTCTGCCCTTCTTCGAGGCACTGAGTCCGCCTGGCAAGCAGTCAGCTATGGCATCACGTCTCTGCCACTGTTTGCGGAGGTTGGTGGAGTTTACTTTAACTTCGCACTCTGGGGTCTTTCTCTATTCCCTGCTTGGCTGGTCCTTAAGGAATTTGGTTCTCGCACCACCCCTTCCCCAGAGAGCCCCATTCAAGAGGTTGATAGCAAGACCTACGGGTCTAACTCTGGCGAGGAGAGTGATATCAAGAAGCTTTAGACGCGGTGGGCGGTAGCCTATCCATTGATTTGGTACAAGAAGACTAAAAACGGGGTTGATAAGTTGAAGAGAAAAATTTAGCATAATATTTAGAAGCGATATAGTTATGCAATCTATATTCTCTATTTGAGACTACCAGTTGCCTTGCATTCCTATCATTTCTATTGGATCAGAGTGGGAAAGCTGATAGATCGATTAGAAAGAGGATATCCAGCTTCTCATCCTCTCAGCATAGTTCACGCTAATTAAATGAAGCTTAAGGATGGTGAGTTTCCTTTGATAGTCCCGATATGTGTCTCTGCAAGCCACAACGTGTGCAGTCCACGTGGGCGGCTATGGCACTCCCGACAATTTGGATCTCTGATACGAAACACCCGGCAATTTACACCCGAAAAAGTAATCCGAATAGAAATTTCTTATCTTTTGCCTGTTTATGGAAGTTCCCCGAGCTTGTCGTACGAAATTGAGGGATTTGATCGGCATCTCTCATGAGCAAGACTCGGTGATGATGGCGCCATCGCTTGGTCCACCAAAATGCTCTTACACGCCAAGGTCTCGTATCTATAGCCTAACAATACCCTGTCTAGGACTATTGCTCGCATATTCAGTCATGTAGTCAAGAATCACGCAATAATTGTCTGGAAGTTCAGTATCGGCACCGATATCCGGAGGGTCTTAAAAGAAGAATAAGCTGTGAACCAGTAAATTACCACCCAACAACGAAGCCAGGCACAATCCAATCAGATTAATTCCATTTTTGACACTCAACGTCATGGCCTCTCAGGATCAGGTGTCCCAGAAGGGCAAGAAGAAAAACCTTATCGTCAACGCCTTTGTTATGATGTGTTGGTACCACGTCATTACAGCCAGTCAAGATGTACTGATAAGATCTTAGGCAGTGGCCATCAGTCGCCAGGATTATGGAGACACCCTGAAGACGAGTCTTGGAAGTTCAAAGACACTGAGCATTGGGTCGAGCTGGCCAAGCTTCTAGAAGACGCCAAGTTCCATGGTATTTTCATCGCTGATGTGCTCGGTAAGAGACTTGAACTACGAGCAATTAGCCGTGATAACTCTAACGACTTCAACAGGAGGCTATGATGTTTACAAGAAATCTTTGGAGCCTGCTATCATCTCTGGAGCTCAATGGCCTCTTACGGAACCTCTAGCTGTTATTCCTGCCATGGCTGCTGCGACTAAAAACATTGGATTCGGTGCCACTGTTTCCGTCACTTACGAACAGCCATACCATCTTGCACGGCGGTTATCAACAGTTGATCATCTTACAAAGGGCCGGTAGGTATCTCAACGTCCTCTAATGAGATGAGCTAACAGTTTCTTTAGTTTGGGTTGGAACGTAAGGTGGCCATATCTTTGATTCAAGCTGTTTACTAATGAGACGGACAGATTGTCACCGGTTATCTTGACTCGGCCGCTCGAAACCTGGGTCATCCAGTGCAACTTGCTGTAAGTTGGGTTGCCTCTCGATGATATTCCAGTATCTCATGATGAATAGCACGATGAGCGTTACGCACAGGCTGAAGAGTACATGGAAGTCATGTACAAGCTCTTCAACTCATCCTGGCGCGACGACGCCGTCAAGCTTGACCGCGAGCGCGGTATTTACACAGATCCAGCCCTCGTTCGGCAAATCGACCATAACGGTAAATACTTCAACGTTCCCGGTCCTCATGTCGTGGATCCCAGTCCACAGCGAACACCGCTTCTTCTTCAAGCAGGAGCCAGTAAGCCAGGTAAAGCCTTTGCAGCACAACATGCTGAGGCTATCTTCACTTCTGCACATGCACCTGCAGTGTGTAAGAAGAACATTGCCGAGATCCGACAGGTTGCAAAAGAGAAGTTTGGTCGAGACCCAAATAGCATCAAGGTCCTCGCCCTTGTGACACCGATTCTCGGTAGGACTGAGGAGGAGGCCAGGGCCAAGTATGATGAGGCGAAGAAGTATGCTTCGACTGAAGGTGCTTTGTCGTTGTTTGGTGGATGGACAGGAATGGACTTGAATCAATATGGTGACGATGAGGAACTTCGACAAGTTGAAAGTAACGCTGTTCGGTAAGTGTTCTTCTCATGATGATCAAGTATTCCCACCAATGTAGCTTTTTAGGTCAACCGTCGAAGGCTATGCCAAGTTCTCGCCCGCAAACTCAAAGTGGACAAAGCATACTGTAGCTGAACATGTTAGCCTTGGAGGCAACGGCCCTCTATTTGTCGGTACGCCGTCTCAAGTAGCCGACAGTCTTCAAGCTTGGATCGATGAGGCCGATGTCGATGGCTTCAACTTCGTAAGTCGTATACTCAATGCTCGAAGAAACTCTCTAACATAGAGCAGGGCTATGTCCTCTTCCCTGGTACTTTCAAAGATATCATCGAACTACTGCTTCCTGAACTTCGATCACGAGGACTTTTCTGGGACGATTATGCGGTACCTGGTGGTAGCTACCGAGAGAATTTCTATGGCCTGCCTGGTCAGAAGTATCCGCTTGCAGAACATACTGCTTCCAAGTTTATATGGCCAGCTGGCGTGTCCGCAAGTGAGCACAAGATCCCTCAGTAGATATGTATAGAAAGAGCTTCAAGGCTACTTAAAATAAAATGATTTTGACGAAAGAAAGATGTGTGTTATTCGTATTAGTTAGCGAACGAGGCGCGCTGAAGCTTACCTGTATCCCTACTGAACTGAATTTATTTTAGCTTGTATTCTATCTTTGACCATCACACTGCATTCTTATTACTTGTCTGTGGAAGAACCCGTATAAATATTATTGCTCTCGAATCGCCCAGTATTGATATGTAGGCTTGTTCAGCTTGTCTACATCTCGGTGAGTTCTGGCACAAGACATGCGGAAATTCTCAAGGCTCAAAGGTCTTGTAAAACTCTCTCTACAGCTCATATCGAAACTCTTTGTTCTCCAAATCTGTCAAGTCCAAGAACTCATGGTTTTCTTCCACCTTGTACTGATCACCCAGTGCAGCCTTCTCGGCGTCCCTCTTTTTATTCCTTCGATCGAAGACCCATCTCATAATCAGTAAATCAATTGTACAAAGGAAGTAAATAATGCAAATAGAAATCTTTGCAGGGAGATATCGTGGCCCATCACGAGCTTGGAAAGTGTGAGGGGAGATAATGTTTCCAACAGTATATGCGATCGTTCCAATACACGAAACAGTGATCTTCTTGGTAGATCCAGCGACGTTGGAGCTTTGTAGTCCGAGAATAGTGGTCCAACCGATGGGGATGCCTCCAGTTGTATAGTATCCGATAAGAGCGGGAACCTTTTCTGTGGTTGCCATCAAAATGGCACCAACAATGGCAGGAATATGGCCAGCAATACAAAATAACAGCCTCTGTCTTGTTTTCATAGCTCCATAAGTCAGGCCAATCAAGAAGACAATCTCCCAAGCCCCCAAGGGAGTAACCAAGAGCAGAGACTCCTCGTTGGTATATCCCATGCCCTTAACGAGAATGTTTCCGAAGCTTGTAGCAATCGAATTGGGAATGTTGGCGGCGAACACCCAGAACGCGTATAGCCACGTCATGCTATCAGTCAATGCCTCCTTGACATGAGCCCATTTAAAAGTCTGAGTTCCAATACCCTGCACATTTCCTCGGATACGCTCAAGGTGCATAGCTTTCTTCTCTTTGTCCAAGAACCCAGCCACGGCAGGAGAATCGGGCATGATAAACCAGAAACTGATGCCGACCACGACAGTGAGGAGGCCAAGGACAAGAAAGATAACTTGCCACCCTTGCAAGGCAGCATTTGGATCTTTACCGACATGAGTTGCGACGCCGTAAGCGAAGTATCCGCCAAACATCTGAGCAGCACCGCAAACTGAGAACCAAATTCCAACTCGAAAAGCTTGTTCTTCTTTCGTGTACCATTGAGACGTGAATAAGACCCAGGCTGGAACAATAGCAGCTTCAAGAGCACCAAGGAAGAATCGACAAGCAAGTAAGCCGCTGAAGTTATGGCACGCAGCCATGCAAGCCAGCGTCACGCCCCATAACGTAACGTTGACCGACACGTACTTGGCTAGTGGAAATACCTGAAGCAGACGAACAGTCGGGAACTGAAAACCAAGCTGGCCGAAGAAGAAAATGGAGGCAACCCAGTTGAACTCGTTGCCTTTGAGACCAGTTGATTTTTGAATGCCGGTGACACTGGCATAAGAGACTGCAGTCTTATCGATATACTGCAGGAAGTAGACGGTGCAAATTAGAGGCATGATATGAGTATCAATACGGCGGATAAGTCGCTTGTTGGCTTTGGCATCGAATGGTTGGCTAATACCGCCTGTTTCGTTCAGCAGGTCTAGAGCTGCATCTGCTCCGTCCTTGTGCACATGATGATCATGCTTTGAAATATCGTTTGTATCGGCGGGGAGGCTTTTGATTGACCTATCTGAAGATTTTCGCTCACCATCTCCAGAAGGAGTTGGTTCGATGGCCTTGTCATCTGCCATAATTCCGTAGGCAAGAAGGAAAGCTTTGCATGTGAAATTCCACCGCGGTGAAACAGTGTTAGCTCTACCTTTATATAAAGAAAACATCAACGTCACGGACAAACATTTTAATGCCAGTAAGGTCCCACGTTGTGTGGAGTGATTATCCAAGGCTAATTGCACCAGCTTCCTATCTTGGTTCATCTTGCCCACTCAAATCGCCATGATGACCCATTATCTGGGCCTGGCCCAAGCACGTCATCAGGAGCTGAATGGTGCGAGTAGAACTCAGATAAACTGTTCAAGTTTTCATATAATAGATACGAGTTACTTTAAAGAGGATCTCTCCATGCTGCGGTCGATATCTGGTGCATGTATGGCTGGAACAAAACTAAGGTTGTTGATATAGGATGCTGTATTTGTAGCAGATGTCTACGTATATGATCAAAGAAACAGGCTGTTTGGACTCTTGAATGGCAGCTTGTACAAATAAACACTATTCAGCTTTCTTAAAGCACACCTGAGGATGCTAATAAATGGCAATGAAGCAAGCAATTGTTCCCCTTTTTACATATTCTCATTGAACCGGTACAATATCGGGCCATCATCACCTAAACACAATTCTCCATGACTTGCTTCTTGTCAGAGTTCCTGTTCAAGCTGAATACTCGATTCCCCCAGTTCCGGGCTTTTCGAAAAATAACACCAGCCTTCAGCCAAGTGCTTCAAATGACTGGATTCCTTAGCTCAATACTTTTAAATTGAACGACCACGCCTATCTTGTTGCAAGTACAAGTCCGTTTCTGCGCAGGTCAGTAAGGGGACTTATGACATTTAGAAGAAGCGCAGGTTTGTGGCTGGTGGAATCTAAGGACGAACGTGGTCAAGAGCCCTGAAAGCATTAGGCCAACTTCTTTTAAATCTTAAATTCATCAATCTTGAGAGCGTTTAGCTAAAGGAGATTTGTTTTAAAGAGAATGAACGCAGTAAGGAAGATCGTGGGTTCAATGACTTTGGGATTAGTGTGAGAGAAGAATAAGATGCAAGGGATACTGGCGCTAACATTTCTAACCGTACGCGGCGCATTTTAATTATTGGGATGTGGGTCCCTGTTTCCCGCTGACTCACTACGGCCGGATTCGCACTTGAAGGGATGCGGGGGAAAAAATTTTCTGCAAACCCCACTTTCTACACTGCAAACCTTTTTTGTTTCTGACGATATTCAGACCACTACCTCCAAGAAACGTGAGTCTCGATAATACTTTCAAGTTCAGATACTGCAGAGGCGTCATGCCCTCTAGATCAGATATCACTTATTTTGGTGCAGGCCCAGCTCTGCTACCTACGGTCGTCCTCGAGGATGCTGCCAAAGCTCTCCTGAACTATCATGATACCGGCCTGGGCATCGCCGAGCACTCTCATCGCTCCCAGCTAGCTAGTGATATAATTAATCAGACTAAAGCCGATCTGGCCTCCTGTCTTGATATCCCAGATAGCTACGAGATACTCTTCATGCAAGGCGGCGGCACAGGACAGTTCGGTTAGTGCAACTCCTCTCCCCTCGTGGCCATGACTTGGGAGCATTACCCAGAGAGCCTTCCAAGACAGTGCTTCTTCAGCTCTTTATTCATCCTAAAGAAGAAAGACTGACACAAGAATGTCGCAGCTGCCACAGTTTACAACTTTGTTGGTGCTTGGGTCACCCGCAAGTTGCAAGACATCCTTGGGGATCTTAAGTGCGATCCCACGGACTCTAAGGCGATCGAGCAACTCAAGGAGGCCGTCGACAAGGATCTCAAGATCGATTACTTGGTCACCGGCGGCTGGTCACATAAAGCGTCAGTTGAGGGCGAGCGGCTTTTAGGCTCAGAGCATATCAATATTGCGACAGATAGCCGCAAGACAAACGGCGGCAAATTTGGCACCATTCCAGATGAGAGCACCTGGAAGCTGTCCAAGGATCCTGCCTTTGTGTATTATTGTGCAAATGAGACGGTTGATGGGGTTGAATTTCCTGACTTTCCCCAGTCTCTTCAGCCGGGGCCTGATGGAAAGGGACCAATCGTTATCGCCGATATGAGTTCGAACATCCTCACAAAAAAGATTCCAATCAACAACTTCTCCGCTATCTTTTTTGGCGCCCAAAAGAACCTCGGCCCAACCGGTGTCACTATTGTGGTTATTAAGAAAAGCTTCTTACCGCCTATTACATCTCAACCTCCTTCAAAGCTCCTAAGACAACTAGGTCTTCCTATCCCACCTATCATTTTCCAATACGAGACTGTTGCAAAGAACAATAGTCTCTATAATACGTTAAGTATCTTCGAGTAAGTCCCGATTACAGTCGCATTCATGATTCATAAATAGGTCTAATTATATTATCAGCGTATACATCATCGGCCAAGTTCTTAGAAGGTTCTTGCAAACATACCCCGACAAGGTTAAAGGACAAGAAGCTGTATCTGACAAGAAAGCCCAACTTATCTACGATGCTATTGAAGCTTTCCCCGAGATTTACAAGATCATTCCCAATAAGGAAGTACGATCGCGTATCAATATTTGTTTTAGGGTTACCAAGGGTGATGATATCGATGCCGCAGAGAAAGCGTTTCTAGAGGAGGGCCTTGCCCAAGGACTGACTGGGTTAAAGGGACATCGTTCGCTTGGTGGAATTCGCGCAAGCAATTACAACTCTATTCCTCTTGAGGGTGCAGAGAAGCTTGCGAAGTTCATCCGCGCTTTCGCGATGTCATAAGAGCAGCTTATCGGCAAAGCGTAGTCGAAAATTCGGTCCCCAAGACCGCGCCTGCTGGGACTGACCTCAGCTATACCGGAGTGAACAGAGAACAAGTCTAAGCAGAAAGAAAGCTTTTACTTCTCTTATTTGGTGTAGGCCAAGTTGACTGAGTGGAAGCCGTACAGCAATCTCACAAATGTCTCGGCCGTACTCCTTGTGATGGGTGCTGTCTGCAACAGTGCGTGGACGGTCTGACGCCGAGGTGTGAGGTGTTTCTGTTCGAACACTTGACTCGTACTGAAGCTTGTCTTGGAATGTAGGATGTTTCAAAACGGGTTCCTGTAGCGAGAGAGCAATTGGCTGTGATTTGATACATGTTGTTTGCACTATGTCGCCGATCGTCCCTTCGCCATCCGCCCCATATAATATCTTGACCAGAACCGATTTATTACCATGGGTCCCAAATTTTTGGGAAAAGGCGGGAAAGAGATCCACCCGCCGACCAAACCATTTCCAAGATAAATTTGTCTTCATCACTCTCCCACCACTGCTGTTACCCTCCGAAATGACTGCAGTGTGGATATCGGTTCACAGTGATCTTCATCTCTAGAAAGAACCACCTTTTCGATCATCGTCGGCGGTTATATCTGGATGATATATAGAAGCCGTTTCTTCCCAGAGCAGCGCCATCAGGATTCCGAATGTACTGCAGAATCCGCGCATACCAAAGCCTTGCATACAATTTTGTATGCCTAGCTTTACTTTTGGTAGGGTGCCGCTCATAGATAGGAACTCGCCTGTCCAATGGGTACATAGGTCTGGGTTTAAGTGTGTAGTAGTCGAGAGCCCAGTATCATAAGTGTACGAGTGTTTTGAACGCGCCAATATATCAACCAGTGCCTGTTGCAGGATTTGTTTGGCACGATGTGCCTTTGGGGAGAGAGAGCCTATCCTGATGTAGTCTAAAACCCATCCAAAACGCAGTTGCAACACACGCTGGTCGACGATCTTCCACGACTTGTCGAGTGCACCGATATATAGTCTCCTAAAACATATTGTCAGTCGGGTTGCTGGAGTTGTCCCTCGAGACTAGCTCGTGATGCTTCCGCATAATACTAGTCAAGATGCGAAACGTTGATGGACGATGCTGAGCCATTCGGTTTTGGCCGCGGATGTTTAATTATACCTCGAATGTCTCCTGGAGTTGCTGATACGTTGCTGCGGTTTGAAGAGAAAATTCATTCACTGAAGAAGCCAGTAGTTCATATTTCTTGGTATCGGAAGGTCATTCGTATGATTCTTCCGAGTCATCGAATTCGACCATGTCTGCTGGCTCACTATCACCACACATGTTGCCACCTTGGAAGAACGAGAGCTTGGTTGCGGGCTTCCGCCCCATGAGCGTAGTTGTTGCTTGATCCATAGATGGATCGTACTTCCAGCCAGAGAGAGGCTCACTATGACAGCTGTCCCAGAAAGGAGGCTTATGACGCCGCCATGTGTCCCCTACCTGGATTAGACCTCCCTCCAGGATGCGCTCTTGAGGAACATCGTCAGCAAGTAAGTCGGCCTGAGCTCGATACCAAATTTCTAGCAATATCGGCCACTACATAGCTGGAATGGGTCTTTCATCAAAAGTGGGGGTTTTACTCAATACCCCTTGTTCAAGAAAGACCCTCTGCTCGTGGTGCAGAAGGACGGCCGCAGTCCGTGTGGCAAGATAGCTCGAGTTGCGTCTCAAGTTGATCGACACGCGGGAAGGTGGAATCTCTGAATCAAGTAAGTACAATATATGCCACTGATACTGCAAAGGAAACTGAGCTGTCACTTTCTCCTAGACATCCCTATGGAGAAGACTGGGTAAATGTCGTTGAAGGAACTTATATCCTCCTCTGAGAAATCCTGGGTAATCACCCTTAAAACCAGTTCTAGAGAGCAATGATCTAATTTGATCGGCAGTATTATAACAGTCCTTTAATGCCGGGATATGATAAAATATATCATTGTCGTCGTTTGGTAACTTGATAAGCTTGTGTTTTTCCAGGTGTTCCTTGAGACGGAAAGTCTTGGCCCACATGAGCCTCCGGTGATTTGTTTGGTATGAGATGAAGTGCAAATCGGGCCTGGATTGCAGTGCTCTGCATAAGTAGTATATTTGGTGCCTGCTTTTCACGATCCCTTGCGCCTGCAGCTCCTGGATTGCAAGTCATATGGTTGCAGACTGAAGGTTGGTTCTGCTGAACGATATCGATGAAAGTATTCATCTCAGAGGGAGGCTGTTTTGACTTCCACGTGCGTTATTGGTAACAACGCCTTTCCGTTGATATGAGGCTAGGAAGACCACGTCTATGGTTTCAGCCAAAGTCAAGAAGTACGCATAGTGAAAAATGGCGGATCCCTTGTCTGCCGTCGGAATGGAAAGGCTAATAATACCGCAAGCCGTGTCTCGCCGACTTAAGGGCTTGCAAAACGTCGACGAGCCCACAGAATATCCGATCGAGTCGGAATTACTGCACGTCGTTCCAAAGCAGCCCGACATTTTGTAATGCTCTGCGAATTCTGCCTTGATCGTAGTCGGATACCAATCCTCGTTTTCTTTGGGTCTGACCTCATGGCAATGGTCTAACCGACGTATTTAAGATCTTCGCCTCGAACTTCGTAGCGTAGCTGTGGACCATAGAGGAAGTATATTCCAAGTACGTTTGAAATCCCCTCTCCCTGCTGATTCAATAGGATTGTCTCAAGAATATCGAATATGAGACGTTGATGGCTCTTGCTCAATGCGGCACGCGCCCTGAAAGATCTCACGTGAGGATGACAGAAGTTCTGCTAGAACGTTGCGAGTTCTTATAATCGAGTTCGCTTTGAGCCAGCGCCATAAGGCCCTAGAGAACCGCGAGTCATCCGCCGTACTCTCGGTAGTTGCGAGAGCCTTGTCGAACAGGTTATCAAGAATTATCCTACACTAGCTATCATGATTCTCGATGTTGCGTTGATGGATATTTGGGACTATTTAGGAGCCTTGATTAGTTTTTTTGCTCACAAAGGTTATGCAGCAGGGGCGAAGGGAGTAAGAGAGAGGCCCAAGGTAAATTTGAAGGCGAGGCAGTCCACGACGAAACACTTGTACTTGTCAAGCAACCCACGGGTAAGACCAAGGTGACATACTTGAATCCATGTCAGGCGTTGGTTCGCATGCTGCTTCCATGTCTTCAATCAACTTGGTAACTACTGAAAGTTCCATCCTAAGATTCGCGTCATCCAAGGTTTCCAAGTCACAATCCTTCGAGTCGGAGAGCATGCTGAGTCTATCGTCGAGGTTCTCCATGTCCACCGTTAAACCCTCAGTAAAAAGTTGGTCTTCGCCCAGTGCGGCGAGTTTCGGTTTCGGGCTTGCTTCGCGCTTCCTGCTCCCATTCCTCTTCGGACGTGCTGACGATGGTTGTGCTTGTCGATTGATGATGCCACCAATTTTGAAGTCTTCGAGGTTTTTGCTCCAAGCCTCCAATGTGCTGGCTTCGCGTTGATTCCCTTGAGACATCGTTATAGTGCGGACAACTTCTGAGCATCATGGGTCTATGCGTGGAATTCGAAGGTATTAGTTGTTTGGGTAATTATCTCACCCACGAACTTATAGTAGAGGCGACTGAAGGTGGGTGAGCTTGCGCGGACCTACTACCTTTGTGTTTCGATAGTTATTGTGATTGTCTACTGTTGATCTTATGGAACAGAGATATGTGAATATAATTGTTGGTATTGAAATGGGTAATTAAGAAACATATAACCGGCCGATCCAATCAACTCCATGCTTTGCTATACAACGTCTTGAAACTCTTTTTCCCCTCAGGTCATGCATGCCCTCTACATCCATCCTATACACCAACTAGGGTGCTTCGTGTAGACCACCAGGTCCTTGGTAGCCATTTTGCGATGGGTGGATCCAAGGCTGGCCAGCCATCTCAGCTGGGGCCTGCTGCGTAGGAGCTTTGTAGTACTCCTGCACAGGCTGGTTCTGTGCGCCAGTAGGCATCTCACTAGGTGGTGCGTATCCTCCAACATTACCACCAGGACCCTTGCGGAAATGTCTCCAGAGCAGAAAGCCTGCGCCACCGAGGAGAAGAATACCACCAATGGTGGCACCGACCGCCACACCAGCTACAGCGCCGGTGGAAAGGCCTCCGTCATCTTTATTGGATGAATTGCTCGTTGTTGTTTCGGTTGCAGCCTCGGTCGTTGTCGTCTCGGAGAGAGCACCTGTTGCTGTAGGGCTTTGGATGGCGGTAGTTGAAGCTAGAGTGGCGGATGTTGTCTCGCCTTTGGGAACGGTAACGTTGAACGCAGCTGAATTGGCGTAGATGTCATTTGTGCCGGACTTGAATAGAGAGAAGTGGAATACAGCGTCATCATTCTTGCCAACTTCTGTAGAGAAGCCGCCAAAGTTGACTGTCCAGATATAGCTTGTCGATGTCGTGTTTTCTAGGCGTCAAATGTTAGCTGATAGAAGTCCCAGTAGGTTTACGCAGGCGCGTACCTTTGAGCTGCAGGAAGAATTGAGTGCCGCCGCCAGCAGGAGGGTAGTCCTGCCAGAGCAAAAGGTTTGTCTCTTCAAGATCGGTTTCCCATTCCACGTTCATGCTCTCATCGACATCGTAAGTTGGGTTGTTCTTCCATCCCGATGACCCAGATCCTCCAGGGGTGATAAAATTGGTGTCAGCGGCCACTTTGGCGGCAAAGCTGGCCAGCAGTACGGTGAAGGGTAAGATAGTAAGCATTATGTCGATATGAAGCATCTCTCAAACAATATCAGAACCTCCAGCCTCGCCGTTCGTAAGAAAAGGCTGTCAAGAGTTTTGTCCCTCAGACGGTCTCCAGACCAAGATGATAAGCAGAAGAGAAAAACAACAGAAGGGGAGAGACATCGCACACTCAATGCTCGCTCTCTGTTTCATCACTCAGCCCCGATGGGCGAAGATCCCTGTCTTAGCGTTGGAGGGAAATTTTAGGGGCCGGGATGTTGTCCAGTGAAATAGTGAGATTATAGGCAGGAGTTCCGCTTTCTGACACTCATGCCCACTAGCTTGGATCCTTCGGATACCAAAATTAATTAAATGGCGTGGATGAGGAGCGGATTTATAAACTGCTCCGACGGACGGAAATTGAAGTCGAGTTAGTGGCCATAGCACGGATATGTTGAAATATCGGATGGAGTACAGCGTACGGATCAATAACTTGGCCTCTGACCAATTTCTTATACAGATAGCTATGCTTGGCGCCCTAATGATAGCTAATATAAGCGTTTAAAGCTTAAAATAAACCATACTAGATGGAAATTAATAATCACCGCTACTGAGGAGAATTTCACCAAGCCACAATATCCGAGCTAGCAAGGCCCAAGTTCAAGCGTAGACGCCCAACAATCCCTGCAACCAGTCAGCCTTAGCCATGGGTGCCCCCAGGCATGGATGGATGTAAGCACCACTCGAGGGCTTGGCTTCGGGTAGGGCCATGCCGGCCGTTGTTGTTTCAGCCATGAAATGATATGTTAACTACCCGGCAGCAATTGGAATACGTACAACTCAACAACTATTTCGATACAGGTTCAACTTATACGGGTATTACATCAATCTACTTGACCTAACGAAAAAAACGAAAAAAAAAAAAAAAAAAGTTGTATATATTTGAGCCACCTTCGTAAATAAACAGCTTACAGCATTGTTGCAACCCATTCTTCCAGAAGGATGCAGCCCTAATCTCACTGCACACGAACGTGTAGAAGTTCATTGATCAGATTCCAAAGGAATCCATGCATAATCTTACTCACATTCAATCTTATATCAACGTTAGGGCATAAATTCAAGTACCTCTTCACCCAAGCTTTCGCGAAATCTCAACTCCTCTCAGGCAATACATGACCATAAACTCACAGCCGAGAGCTCACTTTACTTAATTCAACAGCCCCAGTATCCTTCTGACCCAAAATCTCACGAACAAGAGCCCTTCCAGCCGCCCGCCCAGAAAAGATACATCCTCCGACAAATGTTCCTTCAAGAGAATTATACCCATGGACGCCTCCACCACCAAAGCCTGCAACCTCACCAGCCGCGTATAATCCCGGGAATGGAGTACCGTCTGCTCGCATAACATTACTATCCAAATTGGTCTCAATACCGCCCAATGTCTTGCGTGTAAGAATGTTCATCTGCACAGCGATCAACGGCCCGTGAGCCTTGTCGAGAAGTCTGTGAGGTGGAGCGACTCGACTCCGACGATCAGGCCAGTATGTTCTCGCATTGTTTATGAGCATTGCTTGTGCATCTTTGGAATATGGGTTGTCCATCTGGGCATCTCTTGCTTCGACTACCTCTTTGATAGCATTGAACTCCAAGATTGGGCCATTGCGCTTCTTGGCTAGTTCGTTCATCCCAAGCACTAAATCTTCCAGGCTATCACGAACAACAAAGTCCTTGCCGTGCCTTTGGAAGTTCTGAACAGGAATGGTGCCCTTCTTGCCGAAGACCCGTTGGGTCAAAAGTTGCCAGATACTCTTGTTCGTCACGTCAGGGTTCTGCTCCGAGCCGGAAAGTGCGAATTCGCGAGCGATGATGCTTTGGTCGAGGATGAACCATGAATAATCATACCCTGTGCTGCATATATACTTGAGTGTCGCAAGAGTATCTGTGCCGGGATAGAGAAATGGCGGGAGTCGTTTACCAGTTGCATCTAGCCAAAGAGATGAAGGAGCTGGAAGAACTCGGATGCCGTGGTCTGGCCAAATGGGATTCCAGTTCTGAAGGCCTTCGGTATAATGCCACATTCGATCGCGGTTGATAACATGCGCGCCGGCAGCTTCGGATATACCAATCATTCGTCCATCGACATGATGAGGCACGCCAATGACAAAGGTTTCTGGGATTTTGGGTCCTAATCTGTCAACAGGCCATGCAGCCTTGACAGCATCGACATTTCCTCCTATTCCACCAGAAGAAACGACAACTGCTGAACCGTAAATTTCAAACTTGTCTTTCTCGATTCGGTTTGATTTGACACCGCGTGCTGCATCATCGTCCTCTAGAATCGTGCCTCTTACTCCGACAGCGCGTCCGTTATCGTCAATGATCAAATCATCAACTCTGTGTCTGAACTTGAAGGTCACGATACCCTTCTCTGCAGCTTTCTTGACAGGGTCAGCGAAGACCTTGACAACTTCGGGTCCTGTTCCCCAGCTGATATGGAATCTTGGAACAGAATTTCCATGACCAGTTGCAGAACCATCACCTCTCTCAGCCCATCCGACATTCATCAAGAAGCCTAAGCCCCGAGCTTTGACATAATCCTCCATCTCATCGGTGGCGAAGTCCACGAACGCTTTGGCCCACTTGCGTGGCCAATAGTCGTCCTCTTCACGATCAAACCTCGCCGAGCTCAACCAATCTCTCATCGCCAACTCCTTCGAGTCTTTAATCCCCATTCTTCGTTGGTAAGAAGAATCAACCATGAAAACACCACCCAACGACCAGAAGGCCTGCCCGCCGATGTTGTTTTCATTCTCTTGATCAACCAACAGAACGGGAATCTGACGCTCTGAAAGTTCAAAAGCGGCAACGAGGCCAGCCAGCCCGGCGCCGACAATAATGACTGGTTTTCTCTCTTGAAAAGACATGGTTAATTGAAAGATGGATGATTGCATAGGAAAAGAGAGGCACAGACGCGCTGAATATGAATACGGAGGTTCGGGACGCGCGGGGTTCGATCAGCCTGAATAAAGTTGGTCTACCCTAGTCAATGCCTCGGTTCATCGAACATGCGCCAAGCCACAGTTGCAGATGCAAGGAATGAAGGAGTTAAAGATAGACACGGCATTCACACAGCTAGACAGTGGGCTGATTATCAAGATATAAAGTTTACTTGGTCTCATTCGTCAATTACGCGTACATACAACCCTAGGTATCCGGATTCTGAAAATCAAACTCAACGCCAATCACCAAAACACTTCTAAATATGAATCTCTTTGCTTCAGAGCCCAAGGTCAGGCTTCTTGGATTGTTCAATCTTTAATTTCTTTTCTTCCTCCGACAGTTTGTCCCACTCAGCAACATTCTGATCCCAGAGCTTCACGCACTCCACGTTCCAGTTGCAGTCTTCGACCTGACCGTATGCTGGATGACGATATCGAGGATGCTTACTGGGCCAGTTGGAGGCATGGTAGTGATGCTTTACCAAAGCACCACGAGAGTCGTGGTTACCGGAGTCAGAGTGACCTTGTCCAGCGCAGAAAGCTTCGACGTTGAGGACAAGAACTCGACCAACAACTCTAGACTCGTCTAAGTTGTGAAACAGATCCCAGGTGACCTTTCCGCCACGGTGATTTTTTCTCATCTGCTCCAGCAAAGCTCCTGTGAAAGCAGAAGGACCAGTACCGCTGATGACTTGGTCAAAGGTAAGCTCGATATCTCCTAGCCCGACCTTTTGCTTCTTTGCTTCTCCCTTGAGCCAAACCATGATGTGCTCAATGAGATGCAGCATGACGGGCTGGTGAGGCTTTGCGATGATGGTCCATTGACAGAATGACTTGGACTTCTTGCCTAGAATTGGGTGATCGCTAAACTCAGGCTGATCAATCTCAACACCAACAATCAAGTCAATGTCATGCTCGTCATATCGCTCTGGAATAAATCGATGCACTGGTCTCAGTGCTTCGACATCAATGTCCGCATAGACACCACCTTGAGCATACATAATCATGTATCTCAATAAATCGGCCTTTATGATATGCAAGTTGATACTCTTGTAGAATCTGACAATATCCGGTCGATTTATAGCACTCCCCGCACCAAAGTGCTCCTCCACGAATGCGAGCTCATTGTCATCCGTGAGAACCTCATATCGCATCCCAGGGTTCTTGTTGACCCAGGTCCTAGAAGTAATCAAGTCACGATCCTCAAAGTTCAAAGGATCGACTTTCCATGTTTGCCAGATCTTTTGTGGAAACGTGCTGAAGCGCGCTGGTGTTGACACAATCTCTTTTTCTTTTCGGAACACGCCGAGGGGACTGGGTATAGAGTAGAAGATATCGAAGTTAAGGACGATGAAGAGGACGATGACGCATGCAATGTATAGTGGTATACATCTTTGCATCTGAGCTGGGACTTTGTTTCTGAACTTGGCTGTAGAGGCTGCTAGAGTTGGAGAGCCCAATGGGGTGCCCATCTTGGTATCGTAGTTATCGGTCTTGGTGACTGTCCACTCGACAGTGGTAGGAGGGATACGAAGATTAGACGGGATGTTTCGACGAGGGCCACTCGCCATGACCAGTAGACGTATTCACAGAAAAAGATTGCTCTGCAGACAAAGCAGAAGAGGTATTGAACGAGGAGAAAGTTGTCTGCAGATAGAAAATGCAACATGCAGCTGAGCCCTAGACCCTTAAGTGGAACTCGACGTAACCAAGCTTTTACCAAGGAAACCGCGGAGATTCACAAGACTACCGTTTTCTTTTCAAATTACCGTCTTGCAGCTGCAGAAGCGGAAGAGGACCGAAGAAGGATTGTGGATAGACCATGACTGGCCCCATGTGATTGTTGTGCATCTCGGCAGGGGTTGAGTAGAGAACTTCCAGGAAAGGCAGCTCCTCCGTGGGATGGGATCGTGGAGGTGGGTTCGGGCGCCCTGGGGTACGAGGCCGTGCTTATGGGGGATGCGTATGGGGTAATTAAGTGGCCGAATTGGTGATGCGTCAGAAAACGAGTCGTTTGGTTGAGCAGAGTCGCCGTGTCCCGTTATACCCCTAAGTAAACTGTCTAAGAATAGGCACACGTGTGTACAAACTGTAATTGGTAGTTTCTAGATCGATACCACAGACATTGTGGCTGTAACGCGCCTTGCAGAAGTCTAATTGATAGCCCATTCATAGAATTGACCTGGTATTGGTCTTGCAACTCCCGTCTTGGCTTGTGATCTGGGGAACGAGCCTCGGATATAACCCCTGTCTCCAAGTCCCCGCACACTCACTATTCCTTTATCAAACAAGCTCCCCGCCAGCCCCAGGCAGCACCCCTGGATTCTCATCCATTGTTGGTTGAGCTAATTACTCACTGTGGCTGCCGAATTTCCCGTGATATCCTAAAGGCGCCTTTACGGAAGGATTCTGCAACGCTACCCCCATGTAACATCACCGCGTTGCAACGTCATGAGAGCAGGATGTGTATGCATCCATCGAAATTTCTGGAGATGATTTTCTTTTCACGCTGTTGGTCTCCGCACCGAAAGACCCAAATCCCTGCTTCATGATAATTACCCCATCTTCAAGACCTTGTTTTTGTTTTTTGTCACATTTTTACACATGATTTCCTCGGCTTGTGATTCTTAATTGGTGCTGTTCTCCGAGTTTGTGTATCGGCGTCAGTGCGGAGTACATCAGGTCCCCATCTTCATCAATTCAACACACCTTATCTTGAAGTGTCAAGATTCCTGCTTCAGTTCATCATAGCATTTCAAGATGTCGCCCCGAACAAGTGGTCTTCTCGACAGTGACGACTGGGATGAAGTAAAGTCAGACTCAAGCCCAGAATGGACGCTTGCAAAGTCATATGCAGACTGGAAGCCAGCAGCTGCAGGCGGCAAATTAAAACACATCATCAGCTCCATCAGAACCGCCATTCGCGCAAGAACACGACCTTTAGACAACCTCCGCCCAACAGCTTACCTAGACGGTCTTCGAGGCTTTGCCGCTCTCCTGGTGTATTTCCATCACCATGAACTATGGGCACACGACATCGTTGGTCAAAATGCCACGCTCGAAAACGCCTTTGGCTACGGAGGGAAGCATTACTTCGCATCACTTCCTTTCATTCGCCATTTCTTCACTGGTGGCCATTACGCAGTCTCGACGTTCTTCATAATCTCGGGCTATGTTCTGTCACTCAAACCCATGGGGCTTATCCAGTCTGGAGAGCAGGCGCAGTTGGGCGATGTCATAGCTTCTTCGCTCTTCAGGCGCTGGATTCGCCTTTATCTTCCTCTCATCATGTCCATGCTCGTCTACATGACATTGTTACACATGTTTGGTGTCTGGGTGCGGATCATGACACAGCAAAAAAGCTGGTACGACGAGCTTTGGGCTTTCTACTACGAGTTCAAGAACTTTAGTTTCGTCTTCAAGGAAGGTGGTGAGCCATGGCTGACATACAACCGTCACTTATGGTCCATACCAGTTGAGTTCAAAGGCTCCATCGTCATATTTACGGCGCAGATGGCCTTTTCTCGATGCTCGAAGAACGCTCGTCTTTGGTGCGAGACGGGCCTGATCTTCTACTTTATGTACATTGCTGATGGCTCATTCTATTCCATGTTTACGGCTGGTATGCTCCTCTGCGATTTGGACCTTCTCGCCAGCAAGGGTGATCTTCCCCGCTGGATGGCACGCCTTGAACCTGCCAAGGAGTTCATCTTCTATCATCTCCTGATCTTCAGCCTGTTCCTGGGTGGAGTACCATCTGAGAACCGCAATGTCGAGCAGCTCGCCAAGAACAGAGGTTTCTACTACTTATCGTGGTTCAAGCCTCAAGCTGTGTTTGACTACAAGTGGTTCTATCTCTTCTACGCAGCTGTCTTCTTAGTCGCCTCCATTCCTCGAATCTTCTGGCTGAAAGGCTTTTTCGAGACAAGGTTCTGCCAGTGGCTTGGACGCATCTCCTTCGCCCTATATCTTGTCCACGGACCAGTGCTATGGACCATTGGTGAGAGACTCTATGTGGCAGCAGGATGGCAGAATGAAGAGATCATGAAGAACATTCCCCATTGGGCAAACAAACTACCCTTGCCGATGTCTGGACCCTTGGGGTTGGAGATCTCGTTTCTTCTACCTCAGCTGATCCTCGTGCCCTTAACGTTCGGGCTAGCGGACGTTGTGACAAAGTTTATCGACACGCCCAGTGTCAAATTTGCAGCATGGTTTTACAAGAAGGCATTAGGAGATCCAATTAGCAAGCAGGCCAGGGCGTAATCTAGATCTTATCGCAGAATAAATCAAGCTTAATTTTTCGGTAACATCACATCACATGTGTCATAGCTATGCGTTGGAATGCTATGATCTCAGCTCCTAGCCGTAGATCTGGGGATATCTACCCTCAGACCTCTGTGAGATCGATCTCCTCAGTCTGGGGATAGTGTCGCATGCTCTTGTGCTTGTGATTCTCGGCTGACCGCCAAGTGATGGAGGGTCACTTGCATGAGCCTGCCGTAGAAGACGCATCGCTTCGTATTACCAAGCCAGGAACCCCAACCTCTCTCATTACGCTGCCCCCGCTCCCGCAGCTAAGATCTGCACACCTCCACGATCAGAAAAAAACATCCCCTGTTCAGGAACATGCGCCGTTGACTAGTGCAATGTCACCCCGCAAAAGTACCTCAGCAGCCTCGGCATGCATATGAAAATGTGTCGACGTCGAATTGCGGCGGCATTGAATGTCACAATTTGCCAGGTTTTCTGCGTGAACCTATCTTCAGCTGGGTAAGGTTTTTGGAATATCATTGGCCATTGTTGGAAGCTAGTTGCTATTGTGAGCTAGTTGCTATTGTGACATGGTTATCAGCATCTCCGCAACTACCGCGTGAAATAATCTCTCAGCTCCTCTTCGGCGTAAAGGTCATCTTACGATCCCCTGTCGACGGAGTGTGGTTCAAATAAGGATTAGTTAAATGACGTACGGCGCAGTCACATTCAGCATGAAAGCTGCATCGTTCGGGCTTCACTGGACCCCGCGTCAAACTCCATTCACTGACACATTCGCTTCTTCACGACGTGTATTACATGCTTCAAGATGCTCGTCCGAGACTCTCGAAAGCTGGTGCTATTCATCATACCGGTATTCCTTCTTGTTGTCTTTGCTCTGAAGCTTTACCTCGATCCATCAGCCTTTCCAGCTCATGTTCAAGGATGGGTGCCGTCACAGCTGAAGAAGCCGACAGGGGAGGAGCAAGAACTCTTGGCTGACGAAGAACCATCCACAACACAAGCATTACCAGTTCAGTCAACTCCTGCTGTCAAGACAGACGTACCCGAAGACAAACCGTTCGGCGAGGGTATCATTCCTCAAGACGTCAGCGCAACACATACCGAAGTTTTCTCATTGTCTACCAAAGACAAGAAGTTCTTTGAGATTGAATTTAGAGACTTCACAGCCCTGAACCCTAACATCATCCCTCATCCTACTCTTGAAAACACTTGGATTGTCGTAGCTCAATGGCTCCAAGAAGGCGGCAACTCACTCTGGTTTGCTGAGCTTGTCTGCAATGCTGCATTTCAAGATGATGTTCTTAGATGTCTTAAATCGCCGTCGACTTTACCTGTCACTGCAACCGTGGGAGGAGACAAATGTCAAGGAGACATGGCATATTTCCATATGAACATGGGGCCACACGATGCACGCGTGTTCTTTGGCCCCGATAAGCCCTACACTACGTACGGCTCAAACTCAATATTCACCTGCTTTGGCCAATTTGTACAGGACTTCCGTACACTAACGAGCTGGTCGGGCGATATGGAAAACCTGAGCGAGTTTAGAGTTGGCACTGAACTTCAAAGACCACTGCCATGGAATCTTGTTGAGAAGAATTGGTTCCTATTCTGGGACTCCAACGGTAACATGTATACCCACTACGACATCAAGCCAAAGAGAGTATTTGCCCAAATGAATCCCGATGGCTCAGTCGGTCCTGATCTCGCCCCTGCTGCTGCGGGTGATGAGCAATGTTTGGCTAAATATCTCCCCGAACTCAAAACCGATCTTGAATCGATTCACCAAACCACAAACTCCCTCAAAGTCACTATGTGTCGTCGCGACGAACCCTCTTGTGTCCCTGACGATAGCAATACTTTCATCATGGTGATATACCAACACAAGTCCTACTTCAACTATCACAGTGTTTACGAACCATATGTCATGCTGTTCAAGCAACAGGCGCCTTTCGAGATTCATGCTATGTCACGAAAGCCAATCTGGATTCATGGAAGAAAGAAGTATCCAGAGAAGGAGACTTCAGATATGTTTTACGTAACATCTATGAGTTGGAAGAGTCGACAACAGAAGTATCATGGATTCATTGGTGATGAGATGTTCTTGGGCTTTGGGGTCGAAGACGTGAGAGCGGGTGGAATAGATATTCGGGCAGAGGACCTGTTGAAAGATATGGGATTATGCTTCGAGGGATAGATTAATATCACCGTGTTTAGATTGGCGAGAAGGCTACTTAATATTAATGAAATACATTAGCTTTCGACCGCGAAAATCACTGAGATTATAGCCCTTTTACTTTACTATGGTTTGAAATCAACTGTATTATGGTCAAGCAGTATTGTTATCAATGCTGGCTCCATAATGCTACTGTTCGAGCTGATTTGATTTCTTCAAGGGGTTGCCAGAGTTGTAGCCGAGAAGGAAAATTACGTCGAGATACCATTGCAAGAAGTTGTTTTACAGAAACCTATATAGATTCAGATTACAGATACAAATTTCGCCATATACCATGGAATTCTCGAATACATAGCAAAACTTTGTAATATATATATATCAACTTTACAGAGTTTTACTTTTCAAATATTGTTCGTTAAATTATCCCCAAGGTTTCAACAAGCTTAGGCTAACAGGGCATGTATAACTAGCTCTCTATCTCACTTGTGGATAGGCCCCAAGAACAGCCTGCCCTCCAGTATGAACAAAGAGGACGTTTTTGCCTGTAAATACGCCGCTCTTGACTGTCTGGAGCAGTCCGCTGAAAGCCTTACCAGTATAAACAGGATCTGTCAAGATACCTTCCAGTCTTGCAAGCTCCTTCATCCCATTAGCTGTGCTTTGATTGACTTGTCCATAGCCTTCCCCGATATAGGACGTATCGATTTCAAAGTCGTATTCTGTGAACTCTAAGCCTTCTGGAGATGCGTCGATCTTTGATCCTGCGTTCTTCGCTATACTCAGCACCTTTTCGACAACATCCTCCTTTTTCGGATGCAAGACCGAAAACCCGATGAGCTGCTTCTTGGACCCCTTGATCCCCTGCTTTTGCGCCAATTTGAGTCCTGCGAGTATGCCTCCTAGCGTGGAACAAGAACCCGCAACAAGGGCGATGACGTCAAATGTGACGCCGAGCTTTGCTTCTTGTTCCAGCAGCTCAAATGCCCAGCGTGCGTAGCCCAACCCGCCGAGAGGATGCGTACTTGCTCCAGCTGGGATCGAATAAGGCTTTTGCCCGCGATCTTTAAGCGTTTGAATCACTGTCTCTTCGCTGGTATCTGGGGCAAATGTCTCTGCACCAAGAATTGAGTTTACTTGGATGTTGCCCAGATACTTGTACTCAGCATGCTCAGAAGCAACACGGTTGGCGGGATAGAGAGCGACCTTTCAAATTAGTTAGGACAAACTTCAGGATATGAAAGAATAGATTAAGTCTACCTTGAGACCAAGCCGAGCAGCAGCGGCTGAAGTTTGACACATATGGTTCGACTGCAGTCCGCCCGTTGTTACAAGTGTATCGGCACCCTGCGCAAGGGCATCGGCCAGGACATACTCGAGTTTCCGAACCTTATTGCCAGCAAAAGCAAGGCCCGAGTTTCGATCCTCACGAGCTATCCAGAGCTTCGCTCCGCCGTCAATAGACGCTGTGAGGTGCGATAGCGGCTCAATATCCGACGGCCGATCGAAGAGCAGCTGAACACGAGAAATTTTGTCAAACGATGACGGAAGATTAACCATGATGATAGCGAGTATAGAGAATTCTTGGCGTTGAAAGTTGTAGCGTTAGTGGCACGATAAATAAAGGAAGAAGTTCAAAGGGCGTAAATATGACATTGGCGCTTTATAAGCAGCATCGGTGCGCTTATGCCAATCAGAGTAGCAGTGTTGGTCAATTGGCCTTTATCAGCGCATGACGTATAAGAAGCAATAGCCATCACTGCGCCGATATACATGGATTTGTTCAATATAAACTCATTCTGATTCATTGCTTGATGACGGAACAATCTACACCGTCGATTTATACCAGTGGTCCCACCAACTTCTCTTTTTTAATCCCGCTTCTTGTGACTGAGAAGGCAGAAATAACCTTGCCTGGAGTAGCAGCAAGAATCCACCCATTGGGATAGGGGACGAGAAGTAATAATTCAAGTTAGTCAAAAAGTACCCTAAATTGACACCAGATATGTAGGGCAATTTTCCCAATTACGATCTATATCTTGGGCTCTCTGACCCTTCTGAACATGTAATTAAGGGCTTCATGAATTCGCATCCATGGATGGTAAGCATACCGAACACAGACCTTGGCGACTGAATCTCCATCAACCGCTATCAAATACCATTTTAGGCAATTCACAGCGCACTTAACAGTAATTGGCCAATGGCGTTGATGGTTCATGCGCTAATGCATTGGAGTCTTGGCTCACTATTACAGTTTAGACTCGTTATAAGCGTAAATATTCCCGCCAGCCAATGCCGCATGGTTTTCTACGACTATGACTCTTAGCACGACATCAAATCGGGAATTTAAGACTTAGAACCGGAATACCAAGACTTTAAATCGGTAGATCTACAGCTCAATTCGGATGATGGAACTTTCGGGGCCCGTGAAGGCTTGTAACAGCCAAGACAAAGCCCCGTTTCTACTGGGGGTTTGTCATGAAATTTGTTACCACTGGACAGCTAACGAAGCAGCCAGAAAGATGACGGCAAAAGTTGCTTCGGCCGGTCTAGTCGTGAGGGCTGCACCGTTTCTTGGCTTCCCCACAAGGTGCAATTATTGAAAGTCGTTTTGTCAACCCCCAAGTATATAAGGTCTATGCCGGACAAGCATGCTGAGACGTCCCAAGAGGATAGACCGATCCGTACACGCTTTTCTTCTTCGATCATCACTTTCCTTTGACATCGGTCACAATGTCTTCCAAACCGACTCCTTCAGACATGGAACATCGCGTTTCTGGACAATCCAACAAGCCGTTGTCCCGCCCGGCGCATGCTTTGCCAGCCGATGCTGTCGTTGAGGAGCTCAGAACGACTCCTGCTACTGGATTGAGTTCTTCTGAGGCATCACAGCGACTTATTGAGTATGGGCCAAATGATCTAGGCGAGGAGGAGGGAGTTAAACCCATAAAGATCTTCATTGAGCAGATCTGCAACTGCATGACCTTGGTAACACTAATTATTCTGTATTTTTGACCTATTGGAGGCTGACATCTGTAGGTACTGATTCTTGCCCTTGCTGCAAGCTTCGGAATACAAGCCTGGATCGAAGGCGGTGCACTTGCCCTCATCATCCTCCTTAACATCATCATAGGCTTTTTTCAAGACCTACAAGCCGCTCGGACCGTCCACTCCCTTAAGTCCCTGAGCCTACCCACGGCGAACGTATTCCGCGCCGGGAAAACAATCACCATCCAAACCAGCGAAATTGTACCGGGCGACATTATCGACCTTAAAATGGGCGACTCTGTGCCCGCTGACATTCGTCTTTTCGAAGTTTCTAACTTCGAGGCAAACGAAGCGTTGCTTACGGGAGAGTCTCTACCTGTGCGCAAGAATCCCATCATGCAGTTCGATGACGACACAGGACCAGGAGATCGACTCAATGTCTGTTACAGCTCTACCATTGTTACAAAGGGGCGTGGTAGAGGAATTGTATTTGCTACTGGGACTTATACCGAGATAGGCGCTATTGCAGCTGCCCTTAAGGATGCTGGACGAAAGAGGCGGGAAGTAAAACGTGATGAGAACGGTAACACATCACCCGTTGCTTATATTACTAAGTGGTCGCTCACAGCCTACGATGTTATTGGCGAGTTTCTTGGCGTCAACGTGGGTACTCCCCTGCAGAGGAAACTTTCACAGCTGTTCCTGTATATCTTCGGTTTCGCAATCATCTGCGCCATCATTGTACTAGCAGCAAATAAATTTGACCCACGAAAAGATGTTATCATCTATGCGGTCGCTACAGCCGTGGGAACATTACCGGTCTCTTTGATCTTGGTCTTGACCATTACGATGGCGGCTGGAACGAGGCAGATGGTGAGCCGTAAAGTTGTTGTGAGGAATATGCAGAGTTTGGAAGCACTTGGAGGAGTTACCAGTAAGTTTTCTGTTCTCCGGTACCTGCAAATAGAGGGACTAATGAGCGAACTAGATATCTGCTCTGATAAGACAGGCACTCTCACTCAAGGCAAGATGGTAGTGAGAATGGCTTGGCTTCCAGGACACGGAACCTATTCAGTGGCATCGACGAACGAACCCTACAACCCTCAGGTTGGTAACATCGACTTTACCCCCGTGCAACCGGCAGACCTAGCTGCCCAAGGCGAAGAAGAAAAGTCACACACTATCAATCCTGATGATGAGCGCGGCACCAACGAAGCACTCAAGCATTACCTAGACATAGCCTCCCTGGCCAATCTCGCAGTCGTGGAAAAAGGAAATCTAGAAGGTGGTCCGGAAGAGTGGCTTGTGCAAGGCGATCCCACAGAAATTGCAATCCAAGTCTTCGTGACTCGCTTCAACTGGAACCGCATGGCATTATCGTCGGGGCCAAATCCAAGGTGGAAACAACTTGCCGAATTTCCTTTTGACTCAGAGGTGAAGAAGATGTCTGTGGTATTCCAGGACACCCTTTCCAGTGAGAAGTATGTACTTACAAAGGGTGCCGTTGAGCGGGTTCTGAGCAGCTGTGTATCGATGGAAAACTGTGGCAGAATTGAACCACTCGGTGAGTCGGAGAAGGAGGCTGTTTTGCAAAATATGGAGGCTTTTGCCCGACTTGGTCTTCGGGTCCTCGCCCTAGCCAGTCGATCTCCGGTGAACGGCCTGCCCGAAGACCTCTCATCAGCCATCGACCGATCTGAGTATGAGAGAGATCTTGTATTTCGTGGACTTATCGGAATCTACGATCCTCCCCGTCCTGAAACTCGGGACAGTGTGCAGATGTGCCAGAAAGCCGGGATCAGTGTTCACATGCTAACTGGCGACCATCCCGAAACTGCACGAGCCATCGCTACTGAAGTCGCAATTATTCCGTCTCCTGAACGGATGAGGATGGTTAGGAGGGACATCGCGGATACAATGGTCATGGCAGCTCATGATTTTGATCACCTTTCAGATGCTGATCTCGATGCCATGCCAGCGTTGCCGCTTGTTGTAGCCCGTTGCTCCCCAACCACGAAGGTTCGCATGATCGAGGCTTTGCACAGGCGTGGCCGCTACGTTGCCATGACTGGTGATGGAGTAAATGACAGTCCAAGTTTGAAGCACGCTGATGTGGGTATCGCGATGGGTCTCAATGGTTCAGATGTTGCCAAGGAGTCTTCTGATATCATTCTGACCGACGATAACTTTGCTTCTATCCTTAATGCCATTGAAGAGGGTCGTCGCATCTTCGAAAATATCCAGAAGTTCATTCTTCATGTCCTTGCTGCTAATGTAGCCTTTGTTATCTGCCTTCTGGTAGGGCTCTTATTCAAAGATGATAGTGGTGTTTCTATCTTTGTTTTGACACCGGTTGAGATTATCTGGATGCTACTTGTTGCTGGAGCGTTCACCGAAACTGGCCTTGGATTTGAGCAGGCAAGTCCTGATATTCTCCGACGACCACCGCACAGCGTAAGTTACGACTATATTCCATAACCGCGTTCCCTTCACTAACGTATCTAATAGCTCAAGTATGGTGTTTTCACCCCGGAGTTCCTCGTTGACTTGGTGGTTTACGGTATTCTCATGCTCATCAGTATCCTCGGTTCTTCAGTTGTTGTCCTGTACGGCTTCAATAGCCGAGGGCTGGGGCATGAATGTAACAGCGAATATTCTGAGTCCTGCGAGACTGTCTTTACCGCCAGATCAACAGCTTTTACTACCATGACCTGGGACTTCCTTCTCTTCGCTTGGCAGCTAGTTGACTTCCGGCGCTCCTTTTTCGCCGAAATCTTTGAAAAGGGAGGCAGTTTGAAGGCCTGGACAAAGCGTCTCTGGAAGAACCCCTTTCTCTTTTGGTCTGTTACCATGAGCACTGTTCTCATTCCGCCAACACTTTACATTCCTGTCATTAATCATGTTGTTTTCATGCACAGCCCCATTACCTGGGAATGGGCTGTCATCTTCATTGCAGTTGGCGTTTTTTTTGCTGGAGCAGAGGGTTATAAGTGGGCTAAACGAGTTTATTTTCGACGTACAGTGGCGAAGGAGTTTCGAAAGGATATCACTGATGTTGAGCTTTATGCTTTTAAGCGATATATGGATGGTTCTGGGACAGGTAGCGAGTCGGGCTGCGACGTTGGAGAGAAATGTTAGGTACCTATGCATAGAGCGTTTATAGGGAAGCAGATTGTTTATTCTACTATAGTGTACTTGTCACCCAGAAAGAACGTGTCCTCGAGGCAGTTTTACCAAATCCAATATGGTATCTCACGAGCGTTTCGTCGACGATGACTCAATAATCCCTCTCCAAGACGTTGTCTCCATCCAGGAAGTATGCAGAACGCTTCATTATGGGGCTTTTTCAGTGACTGCAATATTTAGAAAATCAGTATCAATGTGTCAACAAAGCAGTGAGGAAGGTTGAGTTGAGTGTTGGTGGTCAGGGCAGCATGATGCAGCACTGGCAACCAATCAACTGGCTTATCAATGACAGTTGGCTGAGTTAGAACGAAACTGAGGCAGCCCCTAGTTCATAGACGTCCATTGTCTGTGTTTCACAAAGACAATTTCCATCTCATAATCGCAACCTGTGACTGACAATCACATGCTGCTCAGACATGACGTGAAAATTATCCCGTGACCAACGCCTCACATAACGAAATATGAGTGATTTAGGATCGTGGCATGGTGATTGTATATCTTGCATATCTCGTGTATTTCAAGTGGTTGCAAATTAAACGAGCTGGACAGGTATGGGAGATGATAACTACCATTAGACTTTAGATAGCTTCCCCTTATCTCGTGTCGAACTCTGTTCAAACAAGTGAATTTATTCTTTTTGGCAGGTGATTAAATCAAAGCCTCCCTCAGCTGACGACGATAGCATGCGGAGGTACTCAGCTCTAGCTGATTCAGGCATGGAGCGTTCGAGGCCCTGCTTGTGGCTATGCCAGGGATTGCTCCGCTTAAGCCGAGATTGTGGCCTTATTATCTAGGCATCAACCGTGAACCTCAATTCTTTGAGATTCCCCCAGCTTGGGTGTCGGGATTAACAAAATCAACCAAACATCTTACAAACCAAGTGCCAGGATCCTGGGATCAACAAAAGTGTAGCCATTTCTACCAACAACGAGACCCTACCCACGACGTGTTATTGTTCTTGTCTCACTTTTTTCGCTAATCGCCCTTGTCTTTGGTTATCTTAATAAGCAAGGGGCAAGGCTACAAATTGAGGCCTCAATCTCATCTCAGATACCTTATCCGATGTCAACTTCGCCCCCCGACAGCGACAGTATTTCATCATCCACCGTCCAAGTAGCAAAGAAAGCCTGTCACAGTTGTCGCCGTGCAAGACTTCGCTGCGATAGGTCTATTCCGCACTGCTCGAAATGCACTTCCAGGGGGGTTGAATGCCTAGGCTATGGCCGTCTATTTTTATGGACTGGCTCAGTGGCTACGCGGGGGAAATTGGCCGGACAAAGTTCAAGTGCCTCCGTTTGTCGTTTGCCCAAGCAAGGTGAATCGGACATGACTATTGATATGCCAGCCAATGTACAATCTTCCGATATGCAAATGGGATCCTTCGATACTCAGGGCTTCGAGCCAGGTGCATGGGGCTTAGTACCCCCCAAAGAAAATCAACTCTTTGTTCCGAACAAACCTAAGCCATGGTCTCCTCCTTCCCCTCCTTCGCCGACATCATCAAGCTCTCCATGGACATTAGTCGATCCATTATTTCAGGACATGACACATTCGCAGAGATGGTACCTGAATTATTGTATGATTTCTTGAGACATTAGTCTTTCATGCTGCTGACCCTCAACTCAGATTCAACTCGAGTTAGCCTGGATCTCGTTGGTGATGACCAAACCAATGGCAACAGGAACCCATATCTAAACTTGCTACAACTCACAAATGAGCATCCTTTTCTACAACAAATTATCATTGCAGTGTCTGCATCTCATATGTGCAATTTATCAAGATCATGGTTAGGTCCTAACTCATATGAAAGAGAAGAAGCACCAAAAAAGTTGCTCATGGACGCTCTGGTTGCCAAGCAGAAAGGACTTCAGATGATGCCTGATGCACTACGGAATATTGATACCATTGGAGCCGATGTGATTCTTGCTACTGTGTTGTTTCTTATCAACTCTGAGCTTATTGAGTCTGGCTGGCAAAGCTGGCGGCCCCATCTCGAAGGTGCCAAGAAACTTTTGAATATGATAGAACCATACACTGGTTCTGACACAACTTTGAGAGACTATATCGTTGCGGATTGTTATGTGTAAGTGGGCATACATTGTTACAACAATGACTCGGTACTGACTGACTCATTCTAGATATTGCACATTGAGCTTATCTTTCAACCCATCATCACCAGGCACCCAAACAGCATCATTTGCGCCAAGTCAAGTCAAAGCGACATTAGCTCGAACTAATAACTCTTTCTTCTGTTGCCCGCCTGAAGTCCTCGACATCCTTCGTGAGACAGCACAACTTTTGCATTCCGAAGCACAAGGCAATGTCTCTAGCAGTGATGCACTTATTGAATTCACAAACCTACTAGACCGCGTACAACGTCTCGACGTACTCCAGTGGGCAAAGGATAGAATGCCAGATGCAAGCAAGGCTGCACTATGGAGCAGCTGCCGGACTGGTTCCGCGCATAGACTGGCAACATGCCTCTACATCATCCAAGCAGCTCCCGCACTACGAGCCAGGATGCCAGACCAAGTTTGCCAAACACTCATCCAGGATCTTTACGAGACGCTCCTACCACAACCTGACGAAGACCCTAACTTCAAAGCCACGGGCTGGCCCACCTTTATTTATGGAACAACGGCAACGACTCCGGAGAGCCGGGCGTGGGTTATGGATCGATTAAAGGCGGTAGCGCAAATAAACCCGTGGGGATTTTTATACTCTGCAATTGATACACTGCAGATTCTTTGGAGGCATGAGAATGGAGATGATGGATGTATGAATTGGTTGCAGAAGCTCAAGGATTTGAACGTGGACTTTTTGATGGTTTAGGCATGGCGCTGAGATTGGATCATGGGGAAAACAGGACATTTTGATACCACAGTTACGATGGATAGCAGATATTTACGAGCGCGTTTTGAGATATTTGACGTGACTTTCCATTATCGTCTTCTACCCCATAAATAATTTTCTTTGGCATAAACCATGAATCAGGTTGCTGGCTTGGTTAGCTGTTGGGCTGCAGCAATCCTTACCCTTGACCTGGCTTCTCGAAGGCTTGGACCATCGGGTGTTTTTCTTCACGGGCGAGAAAAGGGGAAGCAGATGATTGCATCATGATCGTGATCCTTCATTGAGCCTGCGAGCTAAGTACAATAAAACAATATCTCCAGTGCTGGCTCTAATGGTAACTCTCATTTGACCGTTATCATTTGAGGGCTTTCTCTCTCGACCGGATGTCGGCAAGTGACTAAGCTGCCGGCCGAGTCTAACTGTCAGTGGCTGCAGGGTTAACATTTTGTTGCGAACAGACGACCAACAACGATCTGTTAATAAATGCTATTCTTGCGCGCGTCGCATCGCTTCGATTACACTCGGAATACAACTCTCCAACCTGATATTGATCGCCGAACTACATCGGCGAAGGCCGTTGAGCAACGATGGCAACTTACCCCAGGGATCATCCGTCCAATGCCAGCGCAAAGCATGCACGCGACCTTATCTCTCCATCACGGAAGTGGTGTGCCGTCTTCCACACCATGACATCAATGGTTTGAACCCGTCAATTCTACCCCGTCTAGCCAGCCAAACGTACCACAATTGTCAGACGCACTGCCCTTTGTGGAATCGCTCCGGTCTCCCCATTGCGGCCCGACAAGGGACTGAATCTCCTGGTGGGGGACTGTTCCGAGAGATACGGATCCTTGGGCATAATATAAAAAATTTCCTCCCCTCCTCTCACCTTGTGAGATCGCTACTTTGTTCTAGCTTTTCGGGAAAACACCATCGCATACAGACAATGTCTTGCTGACTCTCGATCGATATCCTCCATACCCATACCTATCCTCCTTAACGCGTGTGAATGCGGCTCCAAGGAGCCGTTTGCCCTAAGACGACTTGACAAGACCCCACAACCAAGCACCTCTGCAAATCGTCGCGGATGGCCGTTCCGTCTGCTCGCGATCTCGATGAAGTCCTCCCGGGCACACGTCGCCTTTTCACCGACGAACATGCGAGCGTCTCATCCGGCGATGCCAGTATCGAAAAGCACGGCGACATTATCCTCGTTCCTCCTCCGACGAAGTCTCCCAATGATCCATTGAACTGGAGTCTCGCGCGCAAGACCTGGCATTCGTTTCTCGTTTGCTACATTGTCGCGCTGACTGCCGCTACGTCCAATGTCGCCGGCGCTGCGAGCACAGGTGTCAATGAGCAATATGGGATCAGCTACGATGTCTTCAATACAGGCGCTGGCGTTCTCTTCGTCGCGATCGGATATTGGACGCTTCTCAGTTCGCCCGCGACGCATCTCTACGGACGACGCATTCTATACTTGGTTGGAACGGTATGGGGTATCATTGGCAACATTTGGTTCGGCCGTTTGAAGAACACAAGCGATGCGATCTGGTCACAACTCTTTGTCGGAGCGTCCGAGTCTGTAGCTGAGGCTGTTGTGCAGCTGTCTTTGCTGGACATTTGGTTCGAGCATCAGAATGGTACCTCGCTGGGTATGTATACCCTGGCCACAACGGTTGGTACCTACGTCGGCCCTTTGATTGGAGGACACGTAGCAGATAATATCGGGTGGCGCTGGATCGGCTACATGGGTGCAATTACCTCAGGCTTTACCCTCGTTCTCTTTTACTTCGGTCTCGAGGAGACTGCCTTTGAGCGCAACCGTTACCTCAATCTCCACCAGACTGAGGAGCGCGATGGCAGCCGTGGCAATGTTGAGGGCCTTCCTGCGCCTACCGGGGACCATGTCGTTACCAAGGATGCTGAGGAAAAGAACCTGTCGCCCCCGGTGGATGAGGAGGCTGCCATCACTCGAACCGCCTCTGCAGTGCGACGAGAGGAGGTCGAGCGCAATAGAGTGGAGGCCGCGTTTGCACGCAAGAAGTCATACTGGCAGCGCATTGCCCTCATTACCCCTGCGTCGAACCTGCGTGGATTCGGATTGACCCAGTATGTCAATCGCCTATGGCATACCATGCGCATCTTTTCCTTTCCTGCAGTCTGGTTCGCCGGTCTTCAGTGGGGAATGCAGAACATTGCCCTGTCCTTCTACCTCACCGTGGAGGAGGATTACTGGGTCAACGCGCCGTACAACTACAGCGACTCTGCTGTCGCCAACATGAACATTCCGTGCCTGATTGGGAGTGTGATCGGCTGTTTCTACGGTGGATACTGCAGTGACAAGTTCATTCTCTGGAAGGCCAAGCGCAACAATGGTATCATGGAAGCTGAACACCGCCTCTACCTTATGGCACTCTGTGTGGTCATCTTCCCCTTAGGCATGTGGCTATTCGGTATTGGGTCAGCACATGGTTGGGACTGGCCTGTCCCCTACGTCGCGCTGGGCTTCATTGGCTTTGGCTACGGCTGTGCTGGTGATCTGAGCATCACGTACTTGGCCGACAGCTACCCCGACATGGTTCTCGAGGGTATGGTTGGTGTTGCCGTCATCAACAACACCATCGCTACCATATTCACATTTGTGTGCAGCTACTGGATTGATACCGGTCTGCAAAACACCTTCATTGAGCTTGGTGTTCTAAGCTTTGTCATTATCATGTTATCGCTGCCTATGGCTATTTGGGGCAAAGCGTCGCGCCGCTGGACCCTGGAGCGATATGCCAACTTCCTGCGCATTCGTGATGGCCTGGATGGTTGAACAAGACCATATGCTCATTACTTTCCCTGAGTTGGACCGAGTGGTCTAAATTGACAAATCGTCATGATTGACGGCAAGGTCGGATCAAGCTTCAACCTTATCTTTCCTATAACAGAGCTTTGCCTCGAATGTTTAACTTGGGTAAACATCATTTTTATGTTCTATCAATATTATTTTTATATATGCTTAAGAAGTATCTACCTTTATTCATGAACTTGCCGATCCAAACATTAATGTCATCCGCCGCGACACCGTTGACATGCTATACATTCTACCAGACTGCCTTCCTGTGCCTTTAATGGCTTGTGCGCCCCTCTAAGTGCCTTCAATCTACGATTCTGTTCCATCTAGTGTTGCCAGACCGCTACTCATCACAAATGTTTCACTTGGCTCGATGCAAGCACCCTTACCGGCAAACGACCCCTGACAATAACTAAGCCTATCCTATTATCTCCTCCGTGAGGCCTTTCCCCATTCAGTATCTTAGCTCCTATTGCAAGGACGTTTGATCCAGCTGAGCTCCAAATCCGGAACTCGTGGACCAAGACTTTAAATAGTCTGCCCCTTATTTTCCGCTTCTATTACTGAAACTGCCATGCGACCCAACAAACAAAAGACAAGACCGGTCAGCCTTACCCTTAAAGGAGTTGAGCTTAGAATCAGTGCGATCTAGATCGAATCGTTAATAGCTGAAGCCCCTTTGACCATTGGGTCCGTGGCGTTTAGGATCTAGCTAGGAACTGCCAACGGTGCGCTAGCTGGAGAAAACGTGGAAAAACGATGGATGATGGCAACAGTCTCCTAGGGCTAGGCGCTCTTTCTATTGATACCGTTGGGTTTCCTCCTCGGTCTGCCAGGGGTTCTCAGGGGAAGGATTTGTTCGGACCAGAGTTCGAATTAAGCTGAAGAAATCGTGTATAAAGGACACTCTTATTCCGCATCTATTTCATCGTGCTACTCACTCAAATCTCCCTCAGAATATTCGCCCAAATATTTCAACTTCCTCTTTGACAAATCAGTTTGATACCTTCAACATGAAGTTCACGCTCGTCACCGCTCTCATCGCGCCTGTCCTGGCCCTCAACATCCCTCGAGAACTCCAAGAGCGCAGCGGTTGCGGTGATAACTGTGCTCGAGCCGTTGTTCCTGGTTTCCGTGGTCCTGCGGTCGTTGCGTCTTATAAGGCTGAGTGTGACGCTTATCTTCAGGTCACCACAACTCCTGAAGCAAGGTACGTACAGAACTCTTCCATGGTTACGAACCTCGGGCTGATCATTTCTAGCACTGTTTACGTCACCAAGTCAATCCCAACCTATGCTAGTGCATGCTCTGGAGAGCCTCGCTACCTTACTGCTTGTTCTTGTGCCGGTGCTTCCATTGTTACTGTTGCGGCGCCTACTCCTACTGTCACTAAGGTTGTCTTTGTTTGAACAGCATGACTCCGGTATGCAGATTCTGTTTGTTTGTCAACGGAGGACACAGATTCTGGAGGGTTTGAAGTTACCTTGACTGAGGAAGAAGTGTATGGTGATATGACAGAGGGGAGGCAACTCAACTCTGGCAATATGGGAAGTTGAAATAGTTGGCAGATTAAGTTGTTGAATACAGCTTTCAACGCGCCTTTATTGCTTACCATAGCCATTGGTTTCCATGAGGCTCATAATCGTGTCTCTGGACCGCTTCCTTGCTTTCTAGGAAAGTGACCGGTAATTCGCGTTACATCGCGAAGCATAAAGCTGGGAGAGCAATTATTCAAGAAACTCCACTCAATACAGTTCCTATGAGTCTATAAGGTGCGCGTAAACCTTATCGACGGTATCATATAGCTACTAGCTTAGTCAGTTTGGCGGTCAACCTGGTCCACTGACTGACTCGTTTAGTTAGGGGGGCTATAAATTTCCGGTACATGATGAATATGCCTAGATACTCTTTTCAACTCTCATGACTGCGAAGAACAGGTTCATCAAAACATATAAATACATCGGAAAATGTCTTCATATTTACAGCTCACCAATGAAGAAGCTGTTGAATGGCTTGTTGAGGTACATCCATCCTCTCACCTTGAAACCTTGTCAGATATTGACATTGCTCTCGTCACAGAATAACGCATATAGTGCGAAAATGGATGTGGATGCATGGCTCGAAAGGTTTTATACTGAAGATGCCACTATCCAGTACGCCAACAGCCCAGCAGTTTCTGTAGCAGATGCTAGAAAGGTAGTCTTTCGCACGCAGCCATGTCTTTTCCGCATTCTGATTGGAAATCTAGGTATTCAAAGAAATATGGGCCAAGTTCGACGGACTAGAGCATGATATAATCCACGTCGGTATGTCACCATGCAAAAAGATTCTGCTCCAAACTTCTGATCGGACTAGATTATGCGAGCCCCTGCATCTATCATCGGTGCATTGTTCGCTATCTTGTCAAGGGGGATGATCCCAGAACACAAGAAATCAAGATCCCAGCTCTCGCTACGATGCTAATGAGGAAGGACGCGAACGGCAACTTGAAATCGTATAAGATGGAGGTCTTTATAGATCCCTCGCCTGTATTTGCACGCATTTCCGAGAAAGGTCTCTGAATTTCGAAACACTTAGCATTTACTGATAACGCGTAACTCGAGAGCATGACTGGATGGTTATTTACAAGTAACCCTATTCTTTGCGACGGTTGACCAATGTCCATCAACACTCAAACGCTGGTAGGCCAGTTCCTTCACCGACTTATTGCCAAAGGACAAGATAAATGAGCCTGGACGCTTATCAGGGCTCACTGATGTTGCTATCATGCTTCCAGGTAGTGAAATCACTCTGTTAGTTCCTTCAAGAATATCAAACGTTGCCCCTGGCTTAGAGATAACGCGAACGTGGTATTTACAACCTCTCTGCTTCGAACCGGAACACTTGGCTTCTAACTTGATGGGATACGTATTCTTGGGTAAAGGCTGGTCAAGTGGTGTAAGGTCCATGTTTAAAGCATCATTAGAGCCAAAGTAGACAGCAGACTCATCAAGTGTCATGCGAGTCGTGTAGATAGAGCGACCGCATTCCGTGCTGTTGCGGGCATGATGCACGTAAAACAGCTCGGCACCAGGAGGCGTTCGGAGCGTAACCTCCTGCGTACCAATTTTCTTGTCATGCTTAGCAGGTGATGCAACTATACTCCCATGACCAGTTGAGTAAATTGGAATCTTAGCATTTGGCTTTTGCGAAAGAACAGGATTGTTCGAAGATTTGCGGAACGGTCCAAAGGGAGACTTTGCAGTAGCGAACCCAACACCATAGTTAGACGCTTCGTAATTATTGGCGCTGTATGTCAAAAGATAAATAGATTTCCCATCTTTGCCAGGCCTCGTGATTGTAGTGCTACCTTCTGCCCAACGACGGTCTTTCTTGGTACCGTTGTACTTCCCGTAGTCATCGACGTGAAAGTTCTCCCAGTCTTGAGGGTCTGCGCCATAGGAAATAATAGTCTTCCAGCCGTCTTTGCGAGGAGGTGATCCAATTTCACCCGTTCCATTATAAGAAGTGATATTAGAGGGAAGCTTTGGCGCATCTTTTTCATGGATGTTCTTTTGTGAAGCGATGATTTCTGGCATGGTTGATGCTTTTGGGTCGTCCCACCAATCTCGCTCCATCTCCACAACGATAATATTGGACTCTTCGATGTACTTGCCCAACTCTTTATCCCAGTTCCAATTTCGATATGCATTTCGTGACAGGTATAAATAAATGTGATTATCCTTGTCAAAGAAAATATTGACATCAATGGTGGGGATGTAAGTCCCCTTCGGTGCAGTCTGACCCTCTGCAAGAGTTTGTGGCGGTAGCATTTGCTTGTCGTCCATGATGAGATTGACATCATGATAGTCCGGATCGAAAGGGTAGTAGTCAATCGGCTTAGACTCAATTTCCCTAAACGGCCCCGTCGGCGAGCGAGAGACAACCACGCCAATTTTAGATGGCTCCTCGAAGTCCGAGTATCGGAAGTAATCCTTGGCCAAGTCTTCCCGCAATCGTCCAGCAAAGAAGAAAAAGTACCACCCGGTTTTCTCATTGTAGTAGGTCTCAGGAGCCCAGTACCAATCACGCGCCCAACAGGCTTGGCCACCTTCAATGCGGTTCATGTCATCATCGTAGCACGCTTTCAGCACACCACCGGGATGTTTGTGCCAAGTTGACAGATCAGGACTGCTATAGATAGCGAAGAGGCTTCCTGGATCTGCTCCCTCCGTGGAGTAAGCATAGTATTGGCCTGTTTTGTAGTCATAAATCACATGAGGATCGGCGCCCGGATGGTTTGCGGAATTGTGAAACAGAGGTGGTTTTGAAGCCAACGAGGACGCGCAGAAGCCTGCGATGATACTCAAAAGCTTCATCTTTACGGGTGCATTGTGATAGGAATACTTGAGATAAATGCGGAGATAATTGATGACGACTTTTTATTACACGGTCTGATGCTCAATGACATTGTTCTTTCCCCTCTTTACTAACCGAAAACCTGCATAAGCCCGTGCAGGAGTGGCATCCTTGATCGACCTCGGTGTAATGAAAAGCGAGCCATCTTAATTATTCTCTGAAGCTATCATCAACCGTGAACTAACGTGTTTTATGTGACTTCGGCCGTTGAATGGCTCAATGCCTGCTGTGAATTCAATGCCAGATCAATTGAGTACAAAAGCCTGCGCAAGTCCGAAGACCAGGTTGATCGAGTGATCGACCCGACATTCCAGTGCATTACCATCATGACGTTGCAATCTCCACACAAGCTCAAATAGCCTAAATTCTGGGGCCGTGCCTACGTTAATCCGCATAGCCGCGTTGTCCTTCTCGCAGAGTCAAGCTGAATGTCAATGATCGTTGGAGGCTTGTGATGCTCCGAGGTATTCTCGCCGTTGTCCTCGTATTTATGGCGGTGTCCAGTCGTGACAGGTGAACTCTAACTACCACATTCCGACAAAGAGATTTCTATGGGGGATAGAGTTTACGGCCCTTTTGTTGGGCTGAGTGTGAAACACCTCGACTTCTGCCAAAGCTCGATTGCTAATTTTCCAAAGTTGGAAGATCAGTGATTGTGTTGAGTGACTTGGAAGAACACATATGCTTGCGTCAGCTCCGATCTTATCGGTCTTCGGGGTCCCTGCCGTAGATCCCGTTGAACGCATCTGAGACAAAATCTCATCTGATCCTTGAGCTCCGTTTTGTCTCGGATTCGTATTCCAGGCAGCCATAAAACTCACAAGAATAGATCCAGAATCTCATGGATCTCCAACAGTCATGCAAATTGAATGCTATTCATAGTACCAAAGAATGGCGATCAATCATCACCCGATAATAGCTTTCCCTCGTTATCTCTGGAATTACGGATCGATAGTTCCAACTTCTGCAACGTAAGGCCATGGCTGAGGAGCTTGGGCCAAAATCATACCTCATCACCCGTCCAACCACTGTAGCTGTAGTTGTACGGTCCGGTCCGCATACCAGAGAGGAGTAATTGTGATCATCATGGCTTCAGCTGAAGCCAAACGGCCTGCAGGTCCGAAAAACAAGGATTCAAAATGAAAACGATATCGATTTAAGTCCCTTGCATGAACGACAAACCAGGAAATTCAAGAGTGAATTGTTCAATTGGTATGGATCTGCAAAAGTATCGCTGGTTGTTTGTCTTGAATAGTCCGCATTTGGTATCGTGTCAGTTATTTTCCGCAAACTCTATGAATGATCAAAACGAGGCTGAACGTTTTCGGACTGTAGCTGACGTATTTTCGCTCATGATTGGTGATCAATATATACACTTTGCCAGTTCTGGATTTGTATCAGCCTCCAAGCCTACAGTTCTATGATGTTGTCAGTAGCAAATTGTTGATCGTACGATCTTGAAGGGCATGGAAATCGCTCATGTTGTGGAAAATAGGGGTGTGGTTGGAAATTATAAAGTCAGCAGTCATATCTTTTGCAAAATTGTATGTTTGGAAGGTAATTCAACTGAAGACAACAATACTTTGAGACAGCAACGCAATGGCTTCATTCCAAATCTTGTCTCTTATTGCAGCAGCTACTTCTGTTGTAGCACTTGCTGGGACACCTAATGCCTACGCTAGTGGTCGACGAAGTTCATGCTACCATGCCGATGCAGCCGACAACACCTGCTACTATCTGTCACCAGCAAGACTACTTCAGACTCAAGTATGGGATACACAACCCATTACGGGACTTTTAGGTGAGTCAATGTCCCTAAGACAAGAGTTTCATCAGTATCTAACATCCATCAGACTCATGGACAGTGGGAGGTCTCTGGCTAGTTCATAACGACGGTTCCCTCCCTACCGACTGCGACACCAACCGCACCTACACAAATATCACCCAGATTCTCTATCATGCCGGCGCTGAAGAGACTATCGATGAGATGAATAAACTCTGGGAGTCACCTGATGGGAACAATGACGAACTCTGGCAAGCTCAATGGGCCAAGCATGGCACATGCTTCAGCACCTTAAGCCCTGAGTGCTTCAGTGACTATGAAGTCTCCGAAGAAGCTGTTCCGTATTTTCAAAAGACCATGTCTCTGTTCAAGAGTCTGCCAACATATAAATGGCTTCGTGACGACGGAATTATACCTTCGTATTCTATGTTGTATCAACTCTCGGACATCCAAGCTACGCTCGAGGACCATCATGGCTCGCGTGTGTCGCTTCGCTGCGCAGGACAAAGACTACGAGAAGTTGGGTATCACTTTAACGTTACAGGGACGCTGCAAGATGGCTTTTTTACCGATTCCGGGGTAGTTGGTGACTTGGGTAATTGTCCAGAGCTGGTATTGTACGAGCCCAAGGGGGAGACCAAGAAAGCGATTTTTAACTTTGAGACGTTTCACCCACATTCCGCTGCGGATGTGGAGGACCTCTAATTTAGTCCACTAGTATACTTCACCTTCGCTTAGATAGCCTTTTAATAAATTCCGGTGGTTTTCACATACTTCACTTGGTGATTAGCAGCCAGTCAAATGGCGTTTCTGATTCTCGGTCGGTCTGTCTCAACCTTAATCCATTGTGAGTTAAATCGGAGTAATTAACAACTTGCTATACCCCCCAAGGCATATTAATGTCAGCTGGGAATATCAAGTTTGACTCAGTACGCATAGGTAAACACAGGACATACAAAGCTCCATATCAGAACCACGGAATGTGGACAATAAATACATGACATGCCAACTCAGCTGTTGAATCATGGGGAAACAGGTCCAATCTTCCAATAGCTACGAAACCTCACTGTCGGATTTTCCGGCTGCTAAGCCAAGTATCTCCACCAGTTGTGACCTTTAAATCTACCGTTTCATCCAAATAACGCTGACGTACCCAGGCAATATCCTGGCATGTTTTAGGCCGCGTATATATACGACAGCTGCCGTTGAGGTTGAGCCACTTATCCTTGCTAGAATTGGCTAAGGGGTTAACGCTCCACCAAGAGAATCATGGAAATCCCCACAATGGCATGTTTCGAAAACAACGCTTCAATTTGCTTGAAACAAAAAGGGAAAATTGATAGCTATAAAGCCTGAGAGTCGTCGAAGCTGATGGTTCGTGTTTTCACTGCAATAAAGTCGTTTCCTGGCCGCCAAGACCTGGAACTTCACAGCATATATCATGTATCCCCTCACTACTCTGGCTTCTCTCCTGGCGGTTGCAGGTGCCGTTACTGCTACTCTTGAGCCTGCTCAAAGCAATACCAAGGGCAAATATCCCAAGAGCCCCTCATGCTCTCGTAAATCAACCTACATAGTAAACCCGCCCTTTTTCCTGTGCTGACGTGGAGAATAGCTTCCAAAACCTCCAACGCCATTCAGGCCGCTGAGTGTGCCTACAACACCCGTGTCTCAGGCAAACAGACCTTTGCCATCTTCAAGGTCGATCATCAATACGACGCCAACAACGGTGCTCCCTACGGTACTTGCGAAGCTTATGAGTGCGATGCTCCTACCTCCAACGAGCTCACTGCCGATTCGGACTACTGGACTTTCTTCTGGAAGTAAGTCTCCCGGACAATGTTTGTGGTACGGATCTAACGGTATTTAGCAACAATGGTGAGTCCTCTGGGGTTGGCACAACCTGTATCAAGGACCCCAATGATGGCACATGCGGCTGTGAGAACTCTGACGGCACTTTCGTTCATGGAGGAACAAACTGCAAATGAAGTGTGGAATTGCGCAATGGCATGAATGGCAGAGAGACGAACAGCTTTCTTGATATATAAATCTTTTCGGTTGAAAATATTGGCAGTTACATAGTATTTAGCTGAGAATTGCATTGAAAAGCGTTATTACCTTACGACTGTTGAGGCTTTTATTTCGACACAGATGTTTTCGCCGTCTCTGCCGCTTTTCACTGGAAATGCCGTGACGGGACATAGTGATATTATACGTGACATGATAGTATTTTTCCTGATCTTTACCGATGCGGCAAACCGCCCCCCTGAGGATAACCAAATTCTAAACTTTCGAGTGCCATATTTGTAGTGAAGTCGGTGAAAAGCCTCTCGTTTTGTGATTGGGGACTTTGTGACCCATCAACGTCGATGCTTCAACATTCTCATCATTTTTAGGGTAGTTGAGTCAGCCTGGGTACTGGTTCGGCGAACAGCTACCTCGACATGGCATTCTTCTCGTCAATAGCGACCTTATTGAAACCTGATCGCCGCATTTAACAGCTCTATTACCGGTATTTTAGTCGACCCTCAATTGCACGGTCCCTTTTTACACCTCCTGTATTAGTTCGTGTCATCAGTGCTGTTTCATCACCGGCTTCAGTTAGAGGGCGATCGCTCGACTTGAATGTGCGGGGAAGTAAGTCGGGGAATAATTGGCTTCGGGCTCAACCGTTTTGGATTAGCTTATCCAACTTGCCATAGGTGTTGGCATCGGCTTTCGCAGTACTACAACGCTTATTCTCAACCTGATTTTATAAGGTTAAGTCTACCGATAAACACTTTACGGAGAAAATACTCCTCAATACACTCTAACCACCGTGAGCTGTATCACTTACCGCTCACACCAGCACCTCTTAGCTCAGCCAGCATCGGCCGCCAAAGGCTGGATGTACAGTCCTGCTGGCATCTCATCCCTAACCCCTAACGGGGAATCTCAGTAACGCCCACTAGCGTCGATTTTCGCAATGGCATGAATGACACTCCAGAGGATCGCCCCAGGGGATAAGTCGACTCATCAATTTGGAGTTTTGGGCTCATGGGTCTCGGCATGAGCCGTACCCGATTCGTACCCATCCCGACTCAGCTACCGCGGCCAAGTTGAAAGCCGTATTCTCATCCCCCAGGAAGATCAGAATTTTGTGGTTGTGCTAATGATCGCTGTGGCTTGAATTCCGATTGCTAGCGGGGGCTTATCCATAAGAAAGTGGGTGACGAACCGAATCCTTGGGAAGGCAGATGACCTACGCCATCGCCCAATGGAGTTTTCTTGATGGCTGTTCTTTGCACGTGAATATTGAATAGATGGTGAAAAGCGGTGAGAGGAGTGGCTTGCCTGGAAAAGGAAGAGGCCATGACCTAAAAGGATCTCTCGAGTACCGTCGGCCGATAGAGTTTTGAGAGATGTCTCCCGCTTCAATGTGAGGGGTAAAGAGGCTGGCTTGCCACGAAATGAATCAATTTGCTACATCACCATTGGATACGAATAGAACACTATTCCCTCAAACTCTCCCTGCTTGACTCGCTCAAAGGTCTCAGCCTCACCACATAACCGCCGATCTCCAGCCACTCACGACCACCAATTGGTTGATGCGCAGCCCTTTAATCGATAGGCCACTTATTAGCAGGGTACAACGTCACTTGGCACGCAGGTCTTGTTGCCCAATATCCAAGAAATGCAGCACATAGCAGAGCAGAGCCTTGACAAGACTCGGAAACTACAGCAAGCCTGAAGGCTCTTCCAACGGCTGACGGCAGTGAAAACGCCTCTCTTGGTCTGGACTCTGGGGTCTGCCGACGTGGGGTAAGGCTTGACTCTTTTGGAGTTTAGGGCCAAGGAGGCACTCTCAAGGTTTATCCCATTAGGTGATACCACAGTAGACAATACTTGCTCACACTCAGACATTGCCGATGGAGTTACGTCAACTATACATTACGGTGCGACGTGCATGAGGAGGTTTCAATTAGCATCTCAACAAGTTCCAATCATTTGCCTGCCGCTACATATCGCCCTGCATGTGTCCTCCACCAAACTTTTGCTTTTCTTACCTATGATATCCTTCATTTTCCCTCCTTTTCATGCACCCCCAACTCCTCAATCATGGAAAACATCACCCAAGATATCGCGCCCCAATGATTCCCCATCTAACATGCCATGATAACCCTCATCTCTCCCCACTACAAAGCCCAGGAAGTTACGAGAGGTGACCTTGTCATCGCCTCGACAGCATTGGGCTTCACGATTGGTTTTGGATGGTTGACGGTTTGGAAGGCCATTAGACAGACCTGGCAGGTGTATAAGCGCCATGGAAGGCGTGTCTTTCGAAATGCATATATCATAATGGTCTGGGGGGAGTTGACGGTCTGTACGATTTTTGCGGTCATTTGTATACTGCATTTACTAGATGTTATACCCCCAAGGTGAGGCATCTTGCTTGAGTTGCGATGTGAGGATATGAACTGACCCTGCAACCATAGCTTTGCATTTTATTTTGCTATTCGTAAGTTTCTTGCCTCTTCACAAAGTTTCTTCAATCATGTTGCTGACCGCTTTTCAGTTACGACATGGGCGTTGCAGGTACGAATTTCAACGCAACCGCGCGAACCGCCAAAGTTAACCCTCACCCGATAGGTCCAATTCCTTCTCCAAATCATCGTCAACCGCTGCGGCATCCTCCTCACCAACAAAAAGAAAGCCTATCGCCTCAAAGTACTCGTTGGTACACTCATTACCGCCGTTAATATCTCTGTCTACTGCATATGGATCCCCGCTCGATTACAAGTGTCAGAAAGATACATTCATATCAACGAATGGTGGGATCGATGCGAAAAGGTCATTTACCTTCTTGTCGACGGCTGTCTCAACTTCTACTTCATTCATATCGTTCGCGTAAACCTCATCGTTCACGGCCTTACAAAGTATAAGCGATTGACGCATTTTAACATGTTTATCATTGGGTTTTCATTGAGTATGGATGTTCTTATTATTGCAATGATGAGTTTACGAAATACATTTGTGTAGGTTCATGTCCACTGCCCAACAAGAGACATGTTAACTGGTCCCAGATACATGCAGTTTCATCCACTAGCATATACTGTAAAGCTACATATTGAGATGTCCATGGCAGATCTTATCGGCAAGATCGCCCGCGATAAGCATTGCGGTATCATAGCAGATGGCACATTTTCAAGCACGGTTAGCAATGGGACGTACCATCTAGAAGATGTTGCGGTAGCAGCAGACAGTCAGACAGGGCTGGCAGAACAAGGGGATATCGGGAGTCTTTCGAAACCCAGACGGATGTTCCGTTCTTGCTCACTGCGGACGGGAGAGTACGATAGAGATGACTTCCCAGAACCCTGTTGATTATGATGCAGCTATAATAAAGTCAAATCCTACAGGACTCGTATTGCATCAGAGACTTATATGGCTTCCAAGCTATTTTATTGGGTTGATGTATGTTCCTGAGATACCTGTCGCAAACTTCGACCACCAAACTACCAAGTTAAGCTTCCTGCTTGGCTCTTATATCTGCCCTATCTGATAATCTCAAGGTGAGGAACACGAAACGTGAGTTCTCAAGCCTCTAAGCCTCAACAGAATCAATGTCCAGCTCCTCAGCCCGTCGTCTAACAAGCAGCTTAGCCTGAAGATCCGGCAAATATGCCATTCCAAATCCCGATGGCTTAGGACGCACACCATCCTTAAGCTCCCAGTCATACTTCAGCAGCATATGGCACAAAGCTATCTTGATCTCGTTTGCCGCAAAGGACCGCCCAGGACACGCATGATTGCCATGCCCAAATCCCAAATGATCGAAGCTAGTGCTGACAAGATGCGGATGCTTGTCCGATTCTGGTGCCTCCCGCATGCGTAGAAATCGATAACCATCGAACCTTGTAGCTTCTTCATAGTAATCCGGGCTCCACATGTGAGTAGTATCACATACAATCTTTTCCCCTTTCTTGATGACATCGCCATTAGGAAGCTTTATATCCTCTATAGCCTGCCTTCTAAACATACCTTAGGAAGTGATTAGAAAGGAAGTATGAAACTCAGGTGAGCTACTTACCAAGTAAAACTGGCCTCAGTCTTTGAGACTCTTTAATGACGCTGTCCATGAGTTTCAAGTTATATAAGGCCGTCTTCTTGAGACCTTCTGTATTCAATACGTTGACGATCTCGTCACGAAGAGGTTGGAATAAATCAGGATGCTGCGCGATGTTGAACATTGTTTCCATGAGTAAGTCGGATGTTGGGTGGATAGCGACAAGCGACAGCGAGATTTGAATCAGTGCTGGGTGAAGCTTAGAGCCTTCTTTTTCGAACCATGCAAGCGAATCGTCAAAAGGCGAAGGCTTTCCTTGTGCTCTGGCTTCTGCCGAAATCAATTTGCGACGTTTAAGATGAGGCTTTAAACACTCGCGTGCTTCAGCAAGTCTCTTTCGTAGTACCCAACAAGATGGAAGAAACCAATGCACAAAAGGTCGCGACCATCGAGGGTACGTCCGCAAAATGTCGCCGGTCTTGAAGGATTGGACGGTATGTTCACCACTAACCCTAACCCATTTATCGTCTCGACAGAGGGACTCGCCCATGAATACTCTTGAAGACATACGAGATACGATATGAACGATATCTTGCTGGGGGTTCATTTCATGCCACTCTGACACGATCATCAACGTCAGCATCAAGTCGGCTGTTGGGATAGTGAAAGTACGTAACTTACCTGGTGAGTCAGTGAGAACTTGGCGAAAGGCTAAAGATGCCTCCTGCGAGAGAGGCGCTGTGATCTTGGCTGAACCAGGCGTTAGTAATTCAAAATCAGAGAGAGACGATGGAAACCAACTTAATGTTTTGGTCAAGTACTTGGTAACAACTGTTGAAATATGCCGGTCAGATTTGAAAGGCTCGAATCCGGGAACATATGCATGAGTATCCTACTAAATCAGTTACTGCAATTCTCAACTATCACCAAATGGTTGAACTAACATCTTGAGCAGGAGTTACAAAGTCTAGCTGCTTGTGGCTCTTCAGGGGATCTACAAACTGAGGAGGGATCACGATGACTTCTCCCCAGTCTGTATAAGCTCTGTATGGCTTTTCCTTGTATAAAGATCTTCCATGGGTGAGAATGTTCTTGCTGTTGCTAATGAATTCTTGAGTTGCACGGTTGCTTGTTAGCTCCAGTGGCTTTTTCGGATTCAACACCGGAAATCTTGCGACATGGCCAAGCAAATGATATCGTATGATGAAGAGAGTGAATAGAGAGATGCCGCAAAAGATGGCATACTGGGGGTTACCCAGAATGAGATCTAGGTAGGATGACATGAGTGATTCCTGTCCAGTCTTCGTATCCTTAGCTTAATGAATGGATGTTCCTCTCATGTATAAATTTTATACTCCAAGATCTCCTTAGGTGATCGACAAAACCGGATCTATTGTGGCATGGATGATCTGCAATTAGTGCCGCCCGAGGACCCGAAATTTCGAACGGCGGAGACCTTCAAGGGCCCGACCCCGAGCTGAGTCTTGATCATTGATGCATCTTGAGTGGATATTTCGTAAAATCTTGGCGAAATTGCACTCTGAGACAGGCCCAAGTTGGCTGAATGACTCGGTATAATGGGTGGTGTAACGGTATTGACCCATCGTGCATGCAATGCAACGGAGAGTATCTTGATCAGAACGATTGCGTGCACGGGCATAACGACTGTGGACCGGTCGTATTCGTTTGACGATGACTGGCCACTCAAGCAGTTTGCCGAATACTCGTATCCTGAATACGTAAGGAATGGTAGAGTCCTTTGGAAAATAGTCCCGTCATGGTAGTCCCAGCGCATAAAAGTCCCTCGAGTTGGGTTGCAGTCCAGAACTGATAAGTCATGCTGGCAACCTCTACGGACTTCATACACAATCCGAGCACGCAATTCAACTCCGCTTCCATGGAAACTTGCTTGATTTCAAAACATTAAGCCCAAGGGGGTTGCAGAGTTTTCGATGCGTACGGAGTGGGAATATCAGAGATCGTGGTTACTATCTATGACCATGAACAAGTCACCAAGGGAGAAGATCTGCTCTCGTAGATTGGTTGAGCGAAACATAATCCAATAACGTAATATCTACATAGACAAGAAAGTCCTGTCCATGATATCCAGATCAATATAGTGACTGTTTTCACATCTGAGCAAGATATATCAAGAACATATTAAGAAATTGCGATGCCAAGACCGCAAATGAATGGTCCATTTCATACGCTAGCTAGCTAGCCAAAAAGAATCGTCTTACAATTCACATTGCCCATGGCCCATGGCTGGCAGTTTCGTAACGAGCACGGAAGATCAGCATCCGTCCCTACAAGAGGCACAGCAGTGGTCGTCAAACACCCTGGCCTCCAGTCTCCAACCACGTAAGTTGTAAAGCCCCCTCCCAATACTGTCCATGTTTGGGTCCCCGACCCCGGGTGAAGAACATTTCTGAAATATACACCCCCCAAGCAACGGCCGTATTTCCGATAACACGGCTGGCCACAAGCTCCCCCTTGTGGTACCTACAAGAGACTCGTGATTCTTTTCTATCGTTTAGACAAGCTTGTTTGATGACATGCAATAAAGAGAACATTCATCAGTGCATGTCCCATGCTTCGCCCCTACATATCACAGCTCATGACGCAGTAGCTCCTCGCCCCACTTGCAAAGTCCATAGAACACCAGCAGTGGCGGCATATATCATCTACAGCTAAGATAAGTGTTCAGGCTGAATAAGGTTTTAGCTGTAGATACTCACGCCACAGATATAGTAAGGCATGCCACCAGCGAGGAAAGTCATGTCTCTATTCATGCCCCATTGGTAGATTGGATACAGCACTCCAATTCCGAGCAACGTTCCCCCGCTTTCGATCGATGCAATGATCATCATAACATACCCTGCATTCGAGCTGTTCAGGTAACTCGATGCAAAGGTGAGAAGATTGAGATCAGTTGCCACGCCAAAAGTATTAATGACAAGGGCTTTGCCAAGTTTTAGAAAGCGGTAGCTTCAGGTTTGGGTAAGACAGACCTGTGGTGATAGAAGGTAGGGAGTCGGATAGACCGATCATGAACGCACCGGTGGCGATAAACAGAACACTGATTCGAGCCATATGAAGGTTAATGCTTTTAGTATCTGGTAACCTTGGGGCGTTGACCAGAACAATCGTTGGCAAGATAATACCAAATATTACAACGCTCATCACACTACGAAGGAGCCATAAAGCCTCAGCCTAGACAGAAAAGGTAGACTTAGTTATCATGATTTCTAAATAGGTGGGCCAAAAATACCTCTGTAGGGCTTGCGCCGTCTCTGTGTTGGACGTAGCTTTTGAAAAGTGGCCGAGTCGACTTACAAATAGCCATAAGGAAAAAGACCAGAGGCAGAAAGTTCAACTTCGAGTCTCTTATAGTTGACCTTCTGCCACAGCATCTAGCCAGGTACTCCGTGACAGACAGTCCGGAATTCTTAAGTTCTTGGTCGTCTCGATAATCGGGTAACAAGCGACTTGCCTCATCATGATCTGAAGTGTTGCCTGCGCCAGAGGAATATTTCAAAGAGTTAATAAGGCTGTAAGAGATGATGCAACAGGCCCCAGAGAGTATGCCAGGTAGGAGGTGACTACAATTAAAGAGGACTGGAGCAAGAAATGCACCGAAAGCTTGAGTTGGAACAATAATGGCTCCTGTCGCATAGTAACACGCGAATCTAGGGACTTATTAACACGGAAACACCATAATAATGACACCAAATAACGGAACACACCGAAATCGTGGAGGATCCTGAATCTGAAGTACGGCGAGTATGAGAAAGGCTGTTGCATGAGAGCCTCCTCCGATAGACCTGGCTAAGGATCCACCTATCGCAACTAGAACGGGCCAATGGCGGTAAGATGCTGTTGTTGTAAGTATTGGCAACCTGATGATTGAAAATATTTGGCACCCGTACACAAAACTAGTGTGAAAATTGTAGCGGCCAGAATACTCGTGGTATTAATATTCAAGGCATAATGGTGAGGCTTGGTGGTGAGAAAATAACCAATCACAACTTGCCCAATAATATCTGCGCGTTCAGTCAACAATGAAACGATACTGTAAAGGATGGTTGAAGTAATCTGTGAAAGTTGAAGCGCCAGACATACCAGATGCGCCTCTGAGAATAATGGTGACAGTCCCCAAGTTCCAGTAACCAGGTCGTGTGAAATCGTCTGTAAGAGCTGGGAGGATACTGTCAGTCACAGAATCGGCTAGAGTCATCAGACCGAGGAGAGCCAACGCCAAGCGGGCGACTTTTGGATGAGACGGCATCGTGCGTGCAATGATTAGCTTGAAAAGATGAGGAATTAATTCAGAGGCAATCTTGCCCTATTTACCGGGTGAGAACCCGAACATCGGAGAGAAGGGCAAACGATGAAAAGAGAAATCGGGTGAAGGGTACCGTAATACAACCTCGGGAAGCATCGAGGAGCTGTTCCCTGCTTACCTTGGCTGGCTGGTCGCCATCATGCAGCGAGCAAACAGGCTTCGAGGAAAACACCCTTCCTGGGAAGGGTTGCCACATAGCAGGTATGCATCCTGCGAAATGAATGGATTGACGCCGTGGTCTCTGTCACATTGTAATACGAAGTGTGGCTGCAGAAAGGCGAATCAGTATGCAGGGAGTAATCGGGCTGTGCCATATACACATCATCCTGTCTATTTCCGCACAACCAACTTTCCCTACGTCACACTGCTAAGGCAAAGACAAAGTAGTGGAAAGAGGGTCGGAAAACATCAAAATAGTGAGATATTTCTTTTTTTCCGACGCTAAAAGGAACAAAACGTTAGCAGGGCGCTGACTATAGGAAGGAAAGGAGATATAAGGTGTAAAGGTGACCTAAGTAGTCCCTGCAAAGAGGCAAATATTCCAAAACATTGCTGAACCACCAACGGAATCGCTTGTATCCAGCGTGCCACTCACTTGATACATCACAATATGGATGAGACAACTAACCAGGTCATTAACGAGGTCAGCAGTACTCTTCTGTGTACCCTGCCGTGCTGACCATCAGTGTAGCCCAACACAAAAAATCAAAGGGCTGAGGCAAAACATGTTGCGTTACACAGTCTGAAGCTGCCCACCGGACAAGAGAACTCGTTAGCTTTGTGGCTTCGGAACCGCGACGATCCGTTCCCATATTATCGACGCACATTCGTCGCAGGCACACAAGACAGTATGATAAAAACCAGGCTGTGACTGTGTCTCACTGTACCAGACCTGGCAGACCACCAACTGTCAGCTGAGGTACTGAGGCCCCCTACACATCATCTGAGGGGCCACAAAACATTCCTGTTCAAAAGAGAAGTACCTCTTCGAATTCATAGGGAGAAAGATACTGGAATGGGGGATAGATATAAGTGTAAGTTCCCAAGATCCTACACAGAGATATTGCTGGGGCTAAAACCTAATCCAGCATACGATCTGTTTCTTGCAGTCCACCCTTAGCGCCGCAGATTTGCAGGGATCATAGGAGGTTTATGTGTAAACCTTGTCGGTATCTCGACCAAACAGAGGGATTGGTCATATACAAGTATCTTTTGGTTACGGTCGGGTGAAAACATAGGAAGTTACGGCGCAGGATTCCAATTGACTTGATCTCGAGTAGATTATAACGATAGATCCCTTCATTGACTTCATGTCTAAAACTAGCCCAAAACCAATCTCCTGGTGTATGAATAGTTCAAAGATTCAACATCATCCCTTCGAAACTCGTTTGGGACATTTAGCTCCCTGCCGTAGCCTGCTGCGCGGTTATTATTTAAAACTCTATGCTGCATGGGTGAATACAACTTACTGGACTGAGGATCTTGCAGGTCTCTTTGTATACTCTCGATCAACATTCGAGCAGGTGTAGTCTCAGCAAGAAGCCCTTGGTGAGAAGCTTTCGTCCAGTCTAGAGCGAAAGGCGCACTTCCATTCGTCACGATATGAAAGTATGTCGTCAAGGTATCTGCGATATGTTTGTTCTGTCGATAGTAATCACTCGGATCTCTTTTCAATGGCCAAGGGGTTCCTCCGTTACGGGCTTTCTCATGTTCCCAGGCGTGCATGTTCCATGAGTCCTTCTCAAGGCTGTTCAATAGAATAAAAGTTGTGAGGAAAATGGCACACCAATATTTGCTTCTTTCGCGACAGAGGACCATGTCCTGCAGTTTCTCGAGTATTTCTTTCTCAAGTTCGTCCATGCGGATCTCGAAGGCTTCGTCGAGTTGTTGGTTGACGAGCCGTGGGAGCAGCGTCTTTCCATACCAGCATCCAGGGATGAGTAGCGGAGACATCCCTATTAATGAGGCGCCTTTCACTATCGTCCAAGGGTACTTGAAGAACACAGCCTGAATAGCCCAGAATCGCAGGGCGAGCTTTACCAAGCTAATCTACACTTCAAATCAGTCATATATCCCTCAGCCCGAGTAAATGAAGACAAGAAGCAGGGTCGGCTACTCACCCCTTCTAAACTCGGCCCTTCTTGGGGTCCTTCGCATTGTGTTGTAGCAAACATTAGAATGTATCTTGCAAGTCTGTTCTTATTTGTTGCCTGTTTCCCTTCATTCAGGGCCAGGTCGAATGCGAGACTATCACAGTAGTCATCGATCTTTTTAGATGTTAGAGTCCCATCCTCCAGCGAAAATGCTGTGCTCTCAGCCCGTGGGGTAGTCATCCCTGCCTCCGTTCCACGAAACAGAATGTGAGTAAGAGCCTCATGGTTGAAAGGAATGTACGGTCTTAATGAGACTTGTAATATTGGTGTATAGCCGTTTGATATTTCAATATCTACTGGGTTCAAAGAGTCTACGGGGAGCCACTCAGCGACATTATCGAGCAAAGATTGAATTCGAGTCCGATACAAATCTGTATGCCGTATTAGCATCGAGAGCTTTTCTATACTTTCTAACTCACCGTGAAAAATTGTCCGCGATCCCTTGAAGTCTGCAGGTATGCATAGGTGCCGATATATGGGTGAAACATTACAAGTCTCGCATATTTCGGCGTTCCCAAAGCACTCCAACGCTTGTAAGCCTTACTGTCTGGTAAGTGGGCTCCTGACTCACTTTTCTTTTCTGAATCTTACAACGAGCACAGCTGGGTCTTGCACTAGGTCTTCCAGGCCTAGGCCGCTTGCTAAGTGAGCTTGTATTGTTGCTTTGCGTTGCGCGATCAGATTGCCGTATGGAACGCTTAGTTGACGACCTGAAGCTTCTCCGAATTGAAGTATGATTGCTTCGCGCTTGAGGGACTTCTAGACCATGTTTCTGTTTGGGCACTTTTTCGCGGCGACTGATACCGGGCGTGGCTATGATAGTGTGTGTAGTACCCGTAATAGATGTATCTATGGAACTTCCATCAGGCCAGGGCTCTTGGGAGGACGGACTGTTGGTTGGAAGAGTAATGGTTCCTGAGGACGGGCTGGGAATAGGCATTTGCCACAATGAAAAGGGACCGTCATCATATGTAATATGTCCCAGTTCTGGGATGTCCATACCCTGGGTATTCTCAAAGCTAGGAGGTTGTTCTTCATGGAAGAACGCATTTAGGTCTGTCATTAATGGGGCATAATGGTACAGAAAGTCTGCGCCTTCAGAGCGAGCAAGGGGATTTTCGAGTGTAGAAAAAGATTCCTAGCAATGAGTTAGTTTATTCGACTGCTTTATGGGTAGGCAAAATTCTACATTGAATAGATGGTTTTGATTCCATTGTGATATCATGTTCCCTGTAAGTCCATCAAGTTTGGACCTTGCCAGGCTCTGGATGGCTTCCCAGGCGAGACTCTTGTTAATACCAGAGCCCCCATGTCTTGCTACCATGGATGTAACCATTTCTTCAACCGCACTGCCTAATTCAGCGGCAAAGTGGATATGACCTCGACCGGGATTGTCATTGACATGACTGATAGTACCCGATCCATCGTTTGAGTCACAAGTCAGGGAACTCTCTCTGTTAGGCGAGGGAATAACACCAGAGTTCATCATATGCTTATGCGACATGATGAGTAAATCGCAGGTGTGAATGGGGATACTGTGCGACGGTAAGAAGAGAGCCGGCAAATACTTTACACAAGGTATGACGGTTCCAAGCATTCACTGCCATCACAGAGTCCTCAAGCCACCTTCATGGTCTGTCTTTTCCATGCGATGCTGCCCATTGGCTAGGCAACAAAAAGCAAATCGAGAACATGTCAGCATCAAGTAGGACCGCCTTTCAAGGCCGCTCACTCACGGAAATTGGGAGGGATGCATTTACTGCCTCCCTGCCTGATAAGAGACAAATGTTAGGGTCGTTGCAAGGAGGTCGGCTCCTCATCCAAAAAATCTGTCGTACATATGCAGCAAACCAGAATAAGCAATATGTGCCCTTTGGATGGTTACACAAGCCATCATGGAGTCATTTCATCGGCCAACTGTCTCAGGACAGTGGCAAGAGCCTCAAACGTCGCAGAAAGCTTAGAGCTCCTCTAGTAATCGTTTCATCTAGAGTCCATGGCTCAGATTAGAATCGCTCAGATTTAAGGAGCCATCAATGCATCATTGACAGATCTCTCCACCTCGGAAATGATAATACTAACTTGCATGCTCTCTATGTTCCAAAACGCGGCTGTGCAAAGCCCAACCACGGGCATGTCCATTGCAGTCGGTGTGCAGGGGGGTGCTGCATGTATCACTCAAGGATCAGGATAATGGCATCTTCATTTATCCGTAGGCCTTTTATCCATATACCCGATACTTCTACCAGCGAAGACGTCCTTCTGTTCCTCGGTTGATTGGTAGCCCAACTGTTGTATCTTTCACACTTTTGACCCCGCATAAACTCCGCCATCACGTTGAGGTATAACTTCAGATACCCAGAAACCGGCTTCCGGTAGCTGGCTTCTAGGTATCCGATACCAGTAAATCACATAAGCCATCAAGCCTCCTCCGCCATTCAAACCTCACAAATCCACACGTGGCTCACTTAACTCTGCATAGGTCGCTATCAGAGCCTCACCAGCGTAGGTCAAGCCCCCAATTACACATCCATCTTCGAGTCTTCCCTCTAGACCGCTACACTGCATGTTTCAGCTCGACTCCGGATGCATTTGAGATCTCACTAGATGTTGGTTGAGTTGGTAGGCCTCAAGCAGAGCCCTAAGCCTTCATTGACCGACTATGGGCTTGCAGAGCCCAGTCAAGGTGCAATTTATTGGGGGCATAAATTGTCATATCATATAGAATGGCAAGAATGGGTAAGCCGATGCTACACGGCCTAGTATGGAAGAATGGGCTGCATGATGTGCTGGTTCAGTTTGCAGCCACACACGTTTTCTCTGGATGTAACGAAGTTTCGGGCTATGAGCCTCATTATTTGAGGCCATAAAAGGCGTGGTTTATTGAGGCCTTTGTTTTAACACTATCGGAAAATTTAACGTAGCTCCATCAGATCAACCTCTGGCTCCAAATATCGACAGACTATACACTTCTTCCATTTGCTCAGCGATATTTGCAACATGTGGCACATCGACATTTTCAATAGCTTGTCGACCCTCAGCGAGTCTAATAAGCTCTTGAATGAACGATTAGCCAACCTTGGTGATAGGGCTGATCTTGCAGAACTCCGGTGAGACGTTGCACATATCCGTCTGCAGGGGCCTCATTCTCACAACTGATCTAGGGACATCTTTGAGTACCATAAGGTCACAAACACTATTGGACTCGCCCTTCTTCACAAACACTTCTCAATCGAAGAAGGTGAACGTGTCGTAGAATTCGGCCATGTTTCCACCCCATGGCCTGTTCCCCCAAGTGGAAGAATGGCTGGGGGCTACCTAGTTCCACGTTCTTGGCGGTTCTGGAAGGATAGGTTGGAGGCATATGAATTTGGCTTCAACCATCCCGGTCAAGAAGAGTATAATGATATCTCTTGGCCAGATGGATTTGTCGAACAGATTCGTGCCTTTTTGGCTGAGACAAATCTTCTCGATGTCCTAGGCATCTGTGCCATCGGCGAAGATGAGATCGTTGGCCGTATCGAGAAGAACCGAGGTCGTGTTAACTTCACAGTGCCTGCATCTGGGCCTGAAGAGCTTAGCATCGACCTGACACCAACTCATAGTCCATCTGTTTGGTCATTCGATTGCAAGAGTGGTCTGAACGACGCCACGATCAAACTTGCACGTGCTTGTTGGGTCTGCCCGAAGCATTACTGAGTGGTTCCCTTAGAATTGGTTGCAAAAATGCAATAGCTTGGAAAATGCAATTGTACCTGTTGGGCGTTGGTGAGAAAATATTTGTATGCATACAGCATGAGCCTTCATCCAAAATTGACAACTTATGTGCCCAATGGTATCTTCGTGTGCTTCAAATGTTGTCTGTTGGAGTAGTTGGTTTCAGGTGCATCCAAAATTGCCCGAGACTTGCATCCCTTTCTCTCAACTTTACCGCTGACTCGCCCCAACTTCAGGTCCTTAAGGCAAGCCATATAAGGAGTCCAAGCACAAGTGAGTATGATGCCTAAAGTTATGTCAGCTTGCCGCGAATCATTGCATGACTATCCCGTAGCCACGCACCGACGAAATCAGGAAAGGTAGCCCAAAATCATGGTTGATGCCCAAAGAGTATGCAGCCCCCATGATGGGCATCCCAACAAGGCTACCGACAGTTCCCGTCATAGAGACTCCCGCGAATAACCGCCCTGAAAAAGCAGTCTGGACGTTGGATGCCAGGAAAGATCGTAACGTTATGGTCATGCTCGACCCTAGAACAGAGAGTGCAAACCCAAAAGCAACTGTCAAAATGTTTGGCGCAGATGCGACAATGAGAGTACCCACTGCACAACAGGTAGCACCAGATGCAGAAAGTACAAGATCTCTGTTTGCACATTGCCAGGCTTTATCTAGCCAGGAAGTGGCCAGTGGCAAGACAACAAAATACAGAAACGATGACGCAATCGCGCGTAAAGAAAACAAAAGCCCTGCCTATGATACAGTCAGTTAATGAACAGCATTGGTAAACCAGAAAGCATACACGGGCCATAGTTTCTCCAAATCGTAAAGAAACCCAGGGAATCAAATAGTTTGTAGAATCCCTCGCTATTTGAAACAGAAAGAAGCATGCAAAACATACGCCAAATATGGCAGTGCGTGAAGTGAGCAAATTTCTAGGAGGGTCTCTGGAGCCAATATATTCAAGATTAGGGCGGCTTTCAGCACTTAAAAGTGACTCAGTCTCATCTGATGCCGATCCAGAGCCTTGTGCGTCATCCGTTTTGTGCCCAAGGAGGTGAACCGCCGGAATGAACATCAGGAAGAAAATGAAGAGTGCTAGAGCAAACGGAATGCCGATGTGGAATTCCATCGTTATTGTACCAATGATTGGACCTAGGAGGTCGGCGGTCCCTGAAATAGCCTCCATGATCGAGAACGCGGTTGTTCTGAAGTTTAACGTCAATTCAAATGACTGGAAATGGTGAGAACTCAGACGTGCCTTTGTTCTGGCTCAACAATGTCGCTGATGGCAGCGAAGACAATTGTACCAGTTGTCCATGGCCCGCCGCCTAAGAGTATAAATATGGGTGTCAGATAGAAACCCCATACCGGAAAGTCATGTTGTAATCCTGCGTAGGTGGTTAGTGGACCTCTTTAAGCGTAGTAGACAATATACCTATAAATGCGACAGATCCCCAATAAAATATAGTACTTGTAATATTGAGCATAAAGGCAAGTCGCCTGCTTCCTTTGTCTGCAATTATTCCTATCGGGATTTGCATTATAGTCGCTTTCCATCGTAAGCTTTTGTTTCAGGGCCACTGATGGATCTTTGCATACCAGCTAGCGTTGACAGAGTTGATAGCACAGTTATCACAAATGCGAAATGCACCTGTACCTCTTCGCCTCTGCAAAACTCATCTGACGGCTCACCATCGAGTAATCGATTGTCTTGCTCAAAATGATGTCGACAGACAGCTGTCTCTAAGAGCAATGGAGAAGGAGCACCGAGGATTGCACATCCGAGCTCTACCAGAAATAATACAAGCGTGCAGAGCCAAAAGTTGAAATGATACTGTTGACAACCGCTGATATACTCCATTGGTGCAGCTTGTAGAGCATGTATGCGTTTATGGTTTGAGCTTTTCGGTGGCGTGTTGTAGAGTTCGCAAAACTTATTGGAAGAATTGTTGTAACCGGAAGAGGGGGGCGGACTGCTTTTTGAGGGGTATCTCCCTACCAGCATGTTTATTAGTACTAGTATTAATTATGATAATCTGGAGAATTATCATTGGGTAGTGAATGTGAAACAACCAAGATGCACTGGTGCATTCAGGCTGTGGGAGACGTTGGCATCTAGGCTGTCAGATAAAGGTAGGATTGGTCTGGGGGTTGTGATTGGCTAGCTTTTTCACACGAAATAAGCAGTACGTCTACAAGAAGTAATGCAGTTTCGATATATGAAATTGATGCCGTCATAAAAAAAGCAGGCTCTTGGTTGCCAAGCGACCTTCCATGATGACTGAATCAAATGCTGATATCCCATCACTATAATCTCCAGAACATTCATTTTCACATTGAATGACTTCACTTTTCGATATCCCAGCGTAGTATCTCTGACTATATCTTGTGTCTGCGAGAATGAGCAGTTAACAGGAGCGAGATTGACAGCTCCTCAAAGCGCTGTTGGACAAAGAAGCTATTGTGATCCAACCCGAGACTTGATTCCGCCTGACACCCAGATGATGTCTTTCCCTAAAGACCCAATAAGCCTTTATTAGATACTAAGTTGATTGTAAGCTTTAGGAGGGAAAATTGTTTCGTTAGACATGCAGTCTAACTTTCGGACCTATCTGGGTCGTGTAGCATGCCACTACAAGGGTAAACTGTCCAGTAGGCCTTTGCGAGTCTGGGCTGTGCTTGGAAGTGGGAACTTTCTCGCCGATTTTGGAACTATTTGGAAGAATTACCAGAATCTGCTGATGAAATGGGTGGAAACAGACTGTTCATCGTCAGACTTGATATCTTCGACTCTCGAAGGGAACGTGTCAGTACATCTAAGACTCTAAATCAGGGGACGAGAATTATGGCCAATGAGCTTGTGGAGATGATCATAAAGTTTCCTAGTCACCAAAACATTCCAGGAATGTAAGATGAAAGTCAGGTTTTGTTTTGACACAGGCAATAATGATCGCTATAGTTCGCCGACCTTCATCGCTATGATTCGCTGGGAGAACAGCAACAAATCATTAGAGCATAATATCGTTTGTGATAACGCTTCCGAATTTAGGTTGGTAGCGCTGTGGTAATTATACCCATCGCCACGCCACTCCAGAGAGGATGAAAATAAAGCCAGCGACCACCACCAGAAGCAGCACAAACAGACAAATCAGTATCCATGACCCAGCCGCGCCCACGGTGAGATTGACCTTTCCGACCCACGGCGGTCCTTCTCCTCCACCGACCTCAGAGTTGGTCCCACCGGGAAAATTGATGAGGGCATCACCAGACGACATGGATGAGCTTCTGTGAGTTATTTAGTTAGCTTAGATCAAAGATTAATTTACCCGCTGACTTACTGATTGGCCTAAAGTATAGTCTTATGGCTTGCAGTCCCTCAATCAGTCAAATACATACTGATGAATCCTTATTTGCCTTCAGTCTTCTTTTCTTAGCTCCTCCCCCCATTTCCAAATTTAGGCCGACTTTTCGCTTCTCCATCTTACCCCTTTCTTTCGGCGCTTCCACAGGGGTTGGTTGAGCTGCCATCTGCAAGATCGGCATCGTCTTGGCGATGCCCCAGTTCAATGTCTACAAGCCACGGGTGGTGCGTAAGGCCCTCATCTCCCATAAGTGAAGCATTAACAAATAATGTCTCCCCTTGAGCCAGTGGTCTTTCGTCACCCGCGCAGTGACTAGTGAAACAACATCTCTGAGACATGTACCGACTTAAGTTAGCCTTCCTCTTTTCCTTGTCCTCGGTAGTCTCCCATTTGGTTCCTTTCAAGTGCAATAGGCTCTCGATAACCATCGACTTTGCATTGTCGATGTCGCTGAAATGAGAAGGTTTGTCGGAGATCTGTGGCCGCCAAGAAACAACCTTTGCACCCCAGCCATTATGAACATGCCCAAAGCAATGAAGTTGAGGTTGTGCTCTGGCAACGGCTGCGAAAAGCTGAGTACAGCCGATTCGTTGCTTATCCGTCGTCATGTCCATGATGCCATGTGGCGGGCCATGCGTTACCACGACATCAAACCCTTTTTGGATAGCAAATTCGTGAAATCCATTGTATTGAAAGCCCCAGTCCGTGCTGCCCCTTGTAACAGGAGTATAAGGGCTGGCATAGAGCCTCATCGATGCACCATTTTCAAGGAGAATTTCATGAGATCCTTCTTCGAGGAATATGATGCCATGATCTCTTGCCTCTAGAAACAGTCCGCTAGCCTCTCCATAATCTCCATACTCGTCATTGATGGTTTGTTCAAGATCCTCCTGTACCAGCCTGCTTGCTTCTGCGATCTTATCTTTGAAGGCCTTATCATCTAGGGAAAAGTCATGGTTCCCCGCTATAACAATTTTGATTGGGCATCGACTTCTTTGAGAAGTTGTATGGCTTCTTTGAAGCCCTGTAGCTTCGAATCCTCTGTAAGGTCGCCGCAGTGAATGGCGACGTCGGCAGATACAAGTGGCTTCTTATCTGCCGCGAACTGTAGTCCGTGGGTATCAGATAATATGAGCACCGTTGTCTTAATAAGAGACACCATTGTAGAGCCTTAGGTAAGGTAGCGATAATTTGAGTCGGGTTGAAACTAGTTGAAACGATAACGAGTTAAACGTCGTAGACAATTTCCAGCATACAGGCGGGATTAGAATGCTCTTTATATAATTTGATCTCAGAACCTTATCCTATTTGTCCACAACAGATTCTCATTGTGGAGGGAGTAAAGGAATGGGTTTCGGAGATAGACTTTCATGTACAAACTTTAACTTGAACTCCTCGCGAGAAGCTTAGCTACTGATGGCTCAACTGGCAAAGTTACTTGATATTCCTCTGCTTATTGGTTGGTAACATGCCGGGACACAGCCACAAAGACCGCATGATCAGTAGCAATGTAAGGCAGTGAAAGTTGAAGCTTGGTCCTTTTTAAATTAAGTGTTACCTTTAGTTTCGAAAGTCGAATTTCAGGTCATAGGTACCTTTACCTACGCAACTATACTGTGTGCATTCATATGAAAGTCGTAAACGTTTATAATGAAATCAGAATCTTCTATGATGGAGAAGTCATGCTGGGATCCTTAAGCCTTTCAATAGCCTTGTACAAGTGTCCCCTGTGGATCTGCCGATCTGACACATTACAAGCCTGAGCTCACCGCTCAGAATCCAGCTACATACATACCTAGAGATCCAGGAAATTAGGGACAATTAACTTGTTCGCCATTCTCTTCAACACTTGTCTTTCGGCATCATGCTCAATCGCCCAAAATGACACGAATGGAACAGAACTTTGTGTAATAAATGTTTCATACGTATACATTTCTCACAGTTATCGGCTAGACTCTTCGAAGTAGAACTGCGACAATTCTAATGTTGAGCCACTTCCTCAGAAGCACACCAAGTTCATAAGGTAGTCTAAGCATTTATAGAATGGAAGTTTAGGATGTCGTCATGACTCAACAACTGTAGGCGAGTAAACGATGCCAGATGCCAGATGCCATAAGAGAGCCTTGCTTTTGTCATTAAACACTCCCTACTAGTAGGAGCAAGTCTCTGACGAACCATGTTGATATACACACTAAAGAAGGTAGGAACAACAACAGGCTTAGCAATAATTGTCAACAGCAGGTCGGTGCTCCTGCAGACTTGGCTATACCACGAGGAATCTTGCCGTGATGGCAGGAAGTTCCTAACCCTAGTGCTCATCATAAATTTTAACAGAGTGGTGATGGAAATCTCCTTTTCTCCCAAGAACATCATAAAATTTACTTTTGTAGGTATCCAATGTGCCCTCTATCTTCCCAGCGATAGAAGTGATTGCATGTCTCTGCAAGAACTTCTAAGTTGCTGAAATATTCTCCAAGATGATCGTCTCACTGACCACGGGCTTGGATTAATACTTATTTGAACCCGTGTCCCAAGCGATCCAAGCTCCCCCCGGGTACCCAGCATCCACCAACATATTCCAGTAAGTATGCTGTTCGCTCCAATAAATTTCAGATAGTAATAAGACATCAGAGGCCCTGAACCTCTCTTACCCCCTCCAACATGCCGAAGTCCAACCAAACCATCCCTGCACCACTGCGCGAGGCACTCTTGGAGTGCTTCGACGCCGCCACCCGCCTAGTCCGGAAGAGCTTGCGTCGTCAACTAATTCTAGTAGGGGGCGCAGCCAGCATTGCCCATTCCTCGGTGTAGCGTACCGAGGACGTGGATGTTGCGGCCGCTCCCGCAGCGCTAATCGACATCTGGGAGGGTGTCTCTTCTGGCGCCCAAAGCTTCAGTTTCGAGTCCGACGGCAAGATCGCGTTCGATGCTCCTCAAGACTTCCGTGTCCGGCTTGATCTCATCGGAATCGGAAACGGATGCATCGAACGGATCCACGTGGCAGAGCCCTTCCGAGGTGCTTCTGTCGCGTCCATGTCGGATCTCCTGAGGCTTCGGGCCGTGACGGTGGTTGAACGTCGGAGTGATGGTGAGGTCGACGACTTTCGATGGCTATTGGAGAGTGTGGCAAAAGAGGGTCAAGTTCTCCCAGGGCTCGACGATCAAGAGCTGGAATATGTGATGGGTACTGGGACCTGCTTGGGGGTGTTGGATCGCTTGGTTTTGACACCCGTTTTGGGCGCCAATAATGGCGCGGCCGCTTACGGCCTTCTTTAAATTTTTTGAATACAAATAATAATATTATAAGTATGGAGATGGCCTTGGAGTTCTCCAGTCTTATGGTGAAGCCACAGTAACAAGCGCGTGATACTTGGACAGGTGAGTTAATAATGGAACGAAGTGGTTTAAAAAACAAAAGTGGTCACCGGATCTCAAGGCCCCGCTGTATAGGTAGGTAGGTTGACTACTGTATTCCAACTTCAATCATTCTTTAGTGGCTATATCTTCGTCTCACTGCGGAGTCTCTGAACAATGGTCGACGTAGTCTTTTGTGCTTTTTCTTTCATCTGTTTAAAAGCAAGAGTAAAGATGTGGAAGGCTTACTATCGTATCTCTAGTGATAAACCGAGAGGATAAGGAGATATGGCTGGAAAGATCACATATGCATGACATATTACTGGGCTGGGATCACAGCTGGCAGTCATTAATTTGCACGACATGATGCTGACTGAAAGGAAGTCGTGTTACTCCTGGCTATCAAAGGGCACCATTCCTACAGCTCATGCATCTTCCCCGTTGAAGGATGGTTTTAAATGTCCCTACAGTCTGAAATCATCTTCTGCATGCTTTGGGCCTCGCTACGCGTTCCCTGACGTCAATCTCTTCAGGCATCAGGTCCCAGGGCTTGCTCAAAGGAAACAGGCATTGCATTACGTCTTGGTCACTGTACTATGGTGTTTGAAAGTGGCCAATCTAACAGCCTCATGCATTTATACCACGTGTAGCTATCCTGCATGTAAGAGCTCTTCGCCACCCTAACGCCCCAGTCCGGCTGAAGGGAACAGTAGAAGGAACTCGGGTGAAGCAAGCTGTTATGATGTTGCGATAGAAGGTCATATGATAATAAGTCTGGAAATGAAACGTCGCCTTCCAAGAACATGCCGGATGCATCGGCACAAAACTGATCTGGCTATAACGCTGCTATCAGACGGTCTTGATAAAGAGCGCGGCTCGCGGTTGATGTTCCTTTCCTGGGAGCTATGACCAACAGTCCAGCACTAAAACCACGGTAGCACAGTCTAAAATGTGTATTTTGCGATATCCAATCAACGCATCTAAAGTCTAACTAGTTTGTAACGATGGTGTTACCCCTCAAAGCTGAATCGCTAAACCGCCAAGCCACCTGCGAGGCGTGACACGCGATAGTTCACGAGTCAGACAAGGATAGGTCCGCAAGCGGGAAAGCGTGGCAACTACCGACGAAACGTAGAATGCGGAGAAGATTAACGGAGGATAAGATTAACGGAGGATCGAGAGTGACAGCGTCTGCCCAGTAAAGTCAGTTGACGCGCTGTGTCAGCTCGGTGCGCGGTTATCTCTTGGTGGGGTCGCTATCAACAATTCCTTGTTTTGGCTTGTCTTTACGTAGGAGATTCTGGGATCCGTATCAGCATAATCTGGGGAAATGGGAAATGAGGTGATGCTTATCATGTGGAGATGCTGTTTCTTATCAGATATAACTGAGAATGACTCGGTTTGTTATCGTTGAACTTGGAGTCTTTCGAGTCTCGTATTTGGAGACGATGAATAGCCGCGACCGCGCTCTCTCACATGCACAAGGCGGCGGAATGTAGCCGCGTTAATCCGTCTGATCAGCGGTATTATGCCCGAAATGTCGAGCCACTAATGCTCGTGTACCCCAGATGGGCTAACCCGTTCAGGACAGAGATAAGTAAGTAGACCTAGATCGTGGAGGACGCCGAGTCTAGGCCCCTCATGGCCCGTTTCCTTGACTGTCATTTCTCGTCTGCTTTTTTAAAAAGATAATAATGTCCACTTTCCCCTGATCATAATTCACGCGACAGCACAGCGGACACGTATGATACCGCGCCCATAATTACAACACTCTCAATTGTATTTGCCTCCATCCGTAATTGTTATCGCCCTCAATCCATCATGGAGTCGGCCAGCAAAAGCGGCGACGCCGATCAGGCCCTCGCCCGTCTCGGCTACAAGGCTGAACTGCCTCGAAACCTCAGCATGCTGAGCGTCCTCGGGCTCTCCTTTGCCATCATGGCCGTCCCCTTCGGTCTATCGACGACAATGTATATCACGTTGACAAATGGTCAAGCTGTCACCGTCCTCTGGGGCTGGGTTCTCGTGTCGCTGATCTCGATGTGCATCGCTGCCTCGCTCGCCGAGATCTGCGCTGTGTTCCCAACGGCCGGCGGCGTGTATTATTGGAGCGCCATGCTCAGCACGCCTCGTTACGCTCCCATCGTCAGTTTCGTCGATGGCTGGCTCACGCTTGTCGGAAACTGGACCGTTACGCTGTCGATTAATTTTTCTGGTGCGCAGCTTATTCTTAGCGCCATTACAATTTTTAACGAGGATTTTGTCGCGAATACATGGCAGACGGTCTTGTGCTTCTGGGCTGTCATGCTTGTCTGTGCTTTGGTCAATGCCTTTGGCTCGCGGTATTTGGACCTGATCAACAAGGTCTGCATTTACTGGACCGGCGCAAGTGTCATTATTATCATTGTCACGTTGCTCGCTTTGGCTCCTTCGCGTCGCTCTGCTGAGTTCGTCTTCACTCATTATGATGCCTCGGCAAGTGGGTGGCCTACAGGATGGTCATTCTTCGTGGGACTACTGCAAGGTACGTATGCCAAGCCTTTCGTTCAAACGGCCGCTAACAATACCAAATAGGTGCTTATGTCCTCACTGGTTACGGCATGGTCGCTGCCATGTGCGAAGAAGTCCAGAACCCCGAACGTGAAGTCCCCAAGGCCATCGTCCTCTCCGTCGCTGCCGCTGGTGTCACCGGAATTATTTACCTCATCCCTATTCTCTTCGTCCTTCCTGACGTTCAGATGCTTCTCTCCGTTGCCAACTCCCAGCCCATCGGTACCCTGTTCAAGGTCGTTACCGGTTCTGCCGCTGGTGGCTTCGGTCTTCTCTTCCTTATCCTTGGTATTCTCATGTTCGCGGGCATTGGTGCTCTCACCGCTGCATCTCGCTGCACCTACGCTTTCGCCAGAGATGGTGCTATTCCTGGATATAAGATCTGGAGTAAGGTGAACCACCGTCTTGACATGCCTGTCAATGCTCTCATCCTCTCTACTGTTGTTGATTGTATCCTCGGATGCATTTACTTTGGCTCTTCCGCTGCCTTTAACTCCTTCACTGGTGTCGCTACCATCTGTCTCTCCGCTTCCTATGGTGTCCCTGTCGCTGTCAACATGGTGCGAGGCCGCAAGATTGTTGAGCACTCTCCCTATCCTCTTGGCAAGTTTGGCCCCATCATCAATGGCATTTGTGTCGTGTGGATCGTCTTTTCCATCGTCATCTTTTGCATGCCCGTCTCTCTCCCTGTTGACGCTGGCACCATGAATTACGCCTCCGCCGTCTTTGCCGGCTTTGCCGCCATCGCCATCGCTTGGTATGCTGTTTATGCTCGAAAGAACTTTACTGGACCGCCAATTCACGATCACGATGGCGCTTCATTTGAGCCCGGCGTGCAGGTTCTTAAGGGCCAGGAAGGTAGTGCGCCCGTACACGAGGGAGCGAGTGATATTCCAGAGAAGGATTCTAATTAAGTTCTGCAGATACCACCAAGACACCTGTATCATAGTTGTTAGCATATATAGCAATGCATTATAAGCCTTGCACTACGTTCGCTTTTCGAAATGACCTCGTGCCAACTGCCATTGTTGGGCTTATATCAGCTCGTCCCATGGTGGCCCCAAAGAGTCACCAGCCATCTATCTCCGTATGCGCCGACACGTTCAGGCGACTAATTACCTCGCAGTCAATCACGTTCAAAGCTTCAACTGCGCTATCGTCCTCTCCAATCGGATTCAACTTGAAAGAAATAGTTCGCGCCTGCAAGAAGCACCTGGTCAGGTACTACCTACCTAAGGTAGAGTTGTGACGTTGAAAGATGACTCCTGCCCACCCGTAAGACGATACACGAGCAAGGTAGGTAACTTACACTTGCGTCCAATGCCATGGCGAGATCTTCCGGTTTAGAGCTATCAACTTTACGAACTCAAGTCAGTGCCTGATCCAGTTGGTGTGATTCAAACCTTACTTCTCCCAAACACTCTGATAGCCCTGAACTTGGAATTGTATCGAAACCCAACTCAATCTCAATAAAACTTGGGTTACCATATTCTTTTCAATCAATCAATACATTTCACTTATATCGTGCAGCATGGCTGAGAAACAAAGTCTTTAAGCTACTCTTGCAGCTTCTGAACAGGATCATGTCAATTTACTTGAGGGCCTCGTCATACTCGTCTCTCCAAACTCCAGGAAACACAGCCCGAGTAGCAGCCGCGATCAGAAATTATCTAAAACAGAAAGGAATTCTCTACCAACTTGTCGACCCTCTTGGGGATGGCAGGGTTAGTCTTATCAGCGACTTTCAAGGCGGCAAGGGACCTAGCCCGCGAGTCGTTTTAAACGGTCATATCGACACCCTCCCAGTTGGGGACTACGAGGGGTGGTCTCGATCTCCCTGGTCAGGTGCTGCTACAACCGGTGGAAGAATTCACGGACGAGGGTCCGCGGGTATGAAGTCCGGAACTGCTTCACTGGTCATTGTTTACGCATCTTTGTATGAACGTCGCGATCACCTTTCTGGCAGTGTCGCTCTGTGTGCCGTTGCAGAAGGAGAGACTGGCGGGGAATGGGGTACCCGGTTTCTCTTGAAACAGAGCATGGCCCGATGGGGTGGCAATCTCATGCTGTCCGCTGATCCTGGAGGTCTGGAGATCATCGGGCATGCAGACAAGGGAACACTCCGATTGAAATGTACAACCAAAGCCAAGGGAGCCATAGGACCATATATTCATCTTCAGTAAAGGCGCCATCCGCAAAGCCACCGCTTTCATCAATGATATCATCATGGATCTGGAGACACTAGGAGGCTATATACCGTTTGGGCTGGGGAGCGATATGGCGGGTCATTTCCGGACGCCTGAGGCCGAGCGACTTATTGACAAAGCAATGGGCCCTGGGGCTTCGGAAACCATTTTTGGACCAACCATCAACGTTAGCACAATCGTTGGCGGACTCAAAGTGGACATGATCCCAGAGGTCTGTACCTTTGAGCTGGATATTCGTATGCCTTTGTGGATGGAGGCAGAGTGGATTATGCAGAGGATCAACCTAACCAAAAGTAAGCATGAGCCGGCAAATATCAAGATCGAGGTGCAAGATGCTGCGAGTTATCCCGCCAGTCATTCGGCAATGGATCACCTCATAGTCGGCCTTCTCAGGGACAACGCCAAGAGTCTGTGTCCTAGCGTCGATGCCCCCATTCCCGTCCCCTCGATGGGTACTTCAGAGTGTAGGCATTATCAGTATGCTGGTATCCCGGCTTACAGCTATGGGTGCAGTCCAAGAACAAGCGAGTCCTTCATGCTGAACACACGAAGAAGTGACTAACGGTATCGCAGTGGCTTCTATGTATGAGGCGGCGTCAATTGCAGAGTTCCATCACGTTACCAAGGTACACGCCATGGCCGTATGGGATCTCTTGTTTAAAGAGTGACCGGAACATGCTGTTTACGGTTCCTGAGCCTAGGGCATATTAATAGTCCATCCATCAACATGGAACTCGCTTGGAATGGGTTCATCACATTTCTAGTAAAGCAGTGGATCAATCCTTTGAATTCAAATCCCTCCCATAACTTCCTGTGCACGGGGCTAGCAAGGTTGCTCGAAGGCACCAGCTGATCGCTATGACCTCTCCTTTTCGATGTCTGGTGGCGCCTGAACCAAGGTTCATTGTGTGGAAATTGAGATATTCTTATCCAGTGAGGCAACGTGCCACTTGTCCAAAGGATATGAAGAAATTAGGTATACTGTTGTACCGAATTGATATATCTCGCCGTCTGACTCATCCTCAAGGAGCACATACCTGCCTCCACCTAGCTCCCTCCTTTCCCGGTTTAATACTCTCGCGAAGGTCACTCAATATTGCACCGATCAATCCAACATCATGACTGAAAAAAAGATTCTTGTCCTTGGAAGTGGCATGGTTGCAAAGCCATGTGTTGACTATCTGCTCCGGGACAAGAACAACATTCTCACAATCGGTCAGTGTTTCTCTCCTGCTTTTGGCCATTACATGCCTGGTTCCTTTGACTAGCTGACTCTCTGAATACTGCCTAGCCTGTCGGACTCTTTCTTCTGCCTACAACGTTTCAGCCGGAAGACCTTCTACTAGAGCCATCGTACTTGATGTTGCTTCGCCGGAACTTGACCATTGCATCGCAGAACACGACCTCGTCATCTCACTCGTACCGTTCGTCCACCATGCAACTGTCGTTAGGTCAGCTATCAAGGGTAAAACAAACGTTGTCACTACAAGCTATGTGTCCCCTGCCATTCATGAACTCGAAGAGCAAGCCAAGGACGCTGGTATCACTGTACTGAATGAAGTTGGTGTCGATCCCGGTATTGACCATCTATATGCTATCAAAACTATTGGCGAAGTTCACGACAAAGGTGGAAAGGTATGACACAACAGCAGTTCTTCTTGTTGGCTCTAATCGGTCTAGATTCTTGAGTTCCACTCGTACTGCGGTGGTCTTCCAGCCCCTGAAGCATCTGACAACCCTTTGCGTTTCAAAGTGAGTCAACCCAGCAAGGAGCATCGCTCTGTCTGACCTCTGCCCTCCCAGTTCTCGTGGTCCCCCCGCGGCGCCTTGCTTTCCCAACAGAACTCTGCCACCTTCCTTAAAGATGGAAAGGTCGTGGAGATTTCTAGCAAAGATCTTATGATCAAGGCTGTTCCATACCACGTCCTTGACGGTTATTCCTTTCTCGCTTATCCAAACCGAGCCTCTGTACCATTCCGTCAAGCTTATGGAATACCTGAAGCCCATACAGTCATCCGAGGCTCCCTGAGATATGAAGGTAACCCCGCTCTGGTGAAAACTCTGATTGACCTAGGGTGGCTTGACACAAGCTCCAAAGCTTGGTTGAAGGAGAGCATGACGTGGTCCCAGATTCAGCAGAAGCTTACTGGCGCTGCTTCCACCACAGAGGTTGATCTTGTGGCCAGGGTAGACGACCTTTGTCGTTTCCGCTCCCCCGAAGAGCGTGGAAAGATTTTGGCTGGTCTCAAGTGGATGGGACTGTTTTCGGATAAGGTTGCTACCATCCGCGATTCACCTCTTGACACTCTTTCCGAGCAGCTGGATAAACTTTGCAGCTTTCAACCTGGTGAGCGGGACCTGGTAATGCTGCAGCACAAGTTTGTTGTCCAGTGGAAGGACGGGACTAAAGTGAGTATCGTTTTACAGTTCCTCCTAGAGGAATGGCATTCACTAATATCTCATACAATAGAACACGATCACGTCTACACTCGAACTCTTTGGAGAACCTGGTGGCTACTCAGCCATGTCCAAGTCGGTCGGGGTGACGTGTAGTATTGCCACCCAGCTTCTTCTTGACGGCGAGCATGCTTTCAATAAACTCGGCGTGATTGCTCCCTACTCCCGGGAGATTTGCGACCCTATCCGAACCTGGGTCGAGGACGAGGGGATCAAACTCGTGGAGCGTACTCTTTAGATATAACAGCATCACCATCAATGTTTGGTGGATACCGACGGAGTATATCTCCGGGAAAATTATAGGTTGCATTGTCATTATAAAAAGCCGCAGTCCAATACAAGAGCTCGTAATCCTTTCGTACATACGCCGCCAGGTGTCAACTGGCATGGCTGTTTACCAGTGTGTTAGTATGAAACAATGGCGCAAGGTCGATCTATAGAACCAATAAAACACAAAAAGAAAAAGGATGCTGACGCTTAGATTTCTTTCGTCGAATAATAAGAGTTTTCCTGGCCACAGACATGATCTTCAGAGACGGTCAATCGAATGGGACAAAAAGAAATCATGACAAAAGTGTGGTTCCGCCCGGGATCGAACCGGGGACCTTCTCGGTGTTAACGAGATGCCATAACCAACTAGACCACGGAACCTTGCTAATTTGGATGAAAGAGCAGGAAAATTGGCAGGTGATGTGCGGCAGCCGCGCGACAACAAGAAGCTTGAGCATTACCCTGAACTCAATCAAGAAAATGTTGGAATGAATGTTGGAATGCACAAACACCACATGCAATGCAGATTCTATCAGTCAATGTCAAATGTCAAATTAAGGTGATGCGAAAATTTATTCTCGCCGTATAAGAAGTACTCAAATCGCTATACTAACATCAGGTAAGTTCAGTTGTCATGCCCAATTCCTACAATCCATTAGCTTCATCTCCATCCACCGCATTATGCACATGATGATTGTGGTTATGGTTCTGCCGCGACGGGCTGTTCCTCGACGCAAGCAGCGATTCAAGTAGAGATCCAATCTCTGGGTATATCTGTTCAATGTTCGCCAATCCCTCCGGGCCCAGCTGCACCATTACGCTGAACATGTTGGCGAACCGGGCTGCTTCTGTTCCTCGCGTAACTGCCGCTTGGAGATTTCTAATGTCGGACTCTACACCGCCTGAGTTCTTCTCCGCTATGTCGAGATCCTCGGTTGCTCTTTTTAACTCATCGCGTTTCGCATTGATGGCTGCTTCTTGGGTTTTTATCTCCTCGCTTTTAGCTGCTCTGCGAGTATCGTAGCTTCTTATTGCTTGGGCTATTTCCGGTGGTAAAGACATGTTGTTTTCTTGGAGTGCATGGAGCTGTGGCGCTAAAGCATCTTCGGCGACCGTTTCTTCGACAAGCCGTCGCAGCCTGTCTTGCGACTCGGCTATGTCATCTTGGATCGCTTGTACACGATCTTGAGCGGCGCGTAGTTTGCTCATAGCTTCTTGGGATCTGGATCTGTGAGGAAATATTTCCTGTTGGGCAATGGCGAGCGATGAGCGTATCGTCCGGACGTGTGCGTCAATTGCCGCGACAAAGACGTTGGTAGCGGGTTTTAGTGCTTCCTGGAGATTATTCGGTTCGAGAGAACGGGTAGCATTGGCCTATTAAGGTATCAGTATAAGTACTAATCGCAGAAAGGCCAAACAAACAGTTGCATTGGGGCCGAAAGATGTAGCCATTTGGAACGTAGCCATCGGAGAGCTAAACATCATAAGGCTCTGCGCAGCCGAGAGGCGCGAACCTTCAGGTGAACTATGGCGAACGCGCTTCTCAATGGGCGAGGGTATTGTTGTAGCTGGTCGTTTTAATTGTCTGACGTTACGGGGTACAGGGGGAGAGGGAGGGAACTCTGAGGCGACGGTGATAGACGAGGCCATGTGCTCCTCGCTCTCTTCAGAAGATGTATCTCGACGCGATCGCGATGGGTCAATTGGTGAGTCTGGAGCGCTATAGTTTGCGGTTCTTCGCCGCCGTCCAGATCGCCTCTCCGCAGTGCCAGCGTCATCGCCAGTATCCTCTTGAGCATCAGGTGATTGAGGCATAGTTCGAACGAATCGTTTCTTTGCAGCGTGAACGTCCTGCGCCATCAATTTTCCAGCATATGAAGGTTTGCGATCGCGCGCAAGAGACTTCCGAAGCTCTGATTGGAGATCTTGCAGCGTATCTCCTGGGTTTCTAGCGACATGGTCTGCGACAAGAGCAAGGTCCTCCAACAGATTGATGGCCCACATCTTAGGAGGCGCTTCGGGGACAATGTCCCATGGCCAGACACCCATAGCTTTATAGATTCGACGAGCTGCACGAGCTCCGCGTGTTTGTAGATATGTACCGTGGGGTTCAGGGATGCGGATGGTGTCGATGTTATCGAGGGCGCCGTCGACATCGACAACCGGCGACTGCGCGTTTGGCCGTGTCGAAGGCATCGCGCCTGAGGCGAGGCGAGGGAGAGGAAGTGTGTGCGACTATAGCATACAATATAATAAAACGAAACTGATGCTAAGCAGTATACTGATGCGATAAGATAGTGATGCTCCCAACCGCGGGCAAAAAGCCGGGTCTGGCGCCGTGATTGAACTGGTGATGATCCCCCAGCCACATCATGGAGCGCCGGGTCTAGGTCTAATGAGTCGACCCAATCTCATGTAAAATCACGTGATATGACAATTCTTTTGCTGATCCCCGCAGTCATGAACTCATGATGCGATTTTATCGCTTTGCCCGCCTGGAAATGATTTGATTTAATATCAGAAAATTCCAAATACTACGAAGAAGTATTTGGATAATGTTATCGTCGATATTTGACTTGTTATGGTGTTTGACAATTGATCATCAAACTTGGATTGGTCACGTTCTTAGCGAGGACTAGCACTGTGTAACAAAAGCAAACATCGTCCGATTCTCTCTCGCGACTGAATTACCAATGAGGATTTGGTACGAGACTATCTGACTCAAATTAAATAGCAGTTTTCTTTTTTGGGACTCTCTTTCATAGTCTATAGTCTAATATCCATTTAGGTCACCCCATTAGAGGCCCATTGGGCAGGCATGATTGTTTATGCAATTTGACTGATTCGATATTTCAAAAAGGATAAGTAGCGAGCCTTATGGTCACAATCATATGACTAGGTTGACAAAAAGTTGGCTTCGACCTATAATAGATTTATAGGCCAAGGGCAGTCGGGGATTGTTGTAGAAGTCGATCATTGTGAAGCAAATCAGCCCATGATCAATCGCACCTATGTATATAGGCTCGATATATCTCACAACCACAAGCTTCAGTTGCTCAATATAAGTTTTTATCAACCTGTAAGTATAATAGAACTAATATTAGTTTATTATTCTGAATAAACACCTTTCGTATCATGTCTATTTCAAGCTAAATCCTCTGAGCCTGGGGGCCAGCATCATTTCCTTGCACTATCAAGAGTATAGCTGGTACAAACATGATTTATTTCACCCTGTTGTAATAAGCACCGAGAGCTTTATCAATAACTGCTTTTACCTTGGACGCATCCAACTTCTCCTCTCGGTTGAAGGTATACAGTCCGTTGACTTCCTGCTCAATATCCGCCCTACAAATCATCAGTTTCATATCAATACATAAGTCAAAAACCAAACTTACAGCTGAGTATACACAAAAGCACAGCAGTGCCCTCCAAATACAACGCCATTGACAAGGCGCTCAATTCTCTTGACGAGATCATCGGCGTTTGTCGCAGTTGTGTAACCCCAATCGAGACTGTCGCCATCTTCCTTCTTGGCTGGAGCAATATTGACACCTCCAAACTCAGTGTTCATGACTGGAGCACCAGGTTTATGCTTGGAGCCCTCATCAACACCGGGAATAGGTGGCAGGAAGACGCCGCGGCCAGCCTTGGGACCAATGATACCCTCGAGAGTAGAACAGGTCTTTTCGATGTCTGGGCCATCGCTATAGTCGTGGAATGTGGTTAGGTCAGTAAGAACGTGCTGCCAGCCGCAGTTATCGTTGATACTTCGGGTATCATCGAGACCCCTAGAGCTGTGAGTTTAAGCTTGGAGTTGAAGTAAGGAGACTTACTTGGTGAGATAGTAAAGTTGGCGAATGTGGTTTCGTTGATCAGCATTATCCTCAAGATTGGGATAAGCCCAGCTCTCATTAACAGGAGTCCATGTCACGACCGAGGGACGGTTGATAACCAACTTGACAGCTTCAGTCCACTCAGCGTTGAATCGATCAACGTACTCAGCGCTGAAAGCGTAAGCATTGGCAATCTCACCCCAAACGAGGAAACCAAGCCTATCAGCCCAGTAGTAGAAAAGAGGATCCTCAACCTTCTGGTGCTTTCTGCAGCCGTTAAGGCCCATCTTCTTGGCGAGCTCAATGTCCAGCTTGAGGCTCTCCGAGCTAGGAGGAGTCATGAAAGTTTCGGGCCAGTAGCCCTGGTCTAAGCAGAGAGCTTGGAAGTAGGGTTTGTCGTTGAGTCGCCAGGTACCGTCGCCTGTTGTCCAGTTGATGTTTCGCATACCGGTAGTTGTCTTGACTTCGTCTATGACATTTTCGTTGCCATCATATAGGCGAATAATGAGGTCATAGAGTTGCGGATGCTCAGGAGACCAGAGTGCAACGCCATCGCGCCATGCAATATCATTGTCGAGAGGAGCGCTCTCGATAACAGACTGGGGCAGCTTGGATCTCTGCTCTTCAGACAAACGCATGTTAAGTTCCACGCCAACTGAGCTAGTCTCTCTAGGGAGAGCCTTCTTCTCTGATTTGGCCACAGGAACACCAGCAAAGCTAGCCTCGAGTTCGATGGAATAGTCACCTCCAACTCGTCGTCCTTTGACCACGATGGTGCTTCGAAGCTGGCCAGAGTGGATATCATTTGACTTGATAACAGTGCCATAAGAGCTATCAGCAATACGGGCACTGGGGACAACCTCAAGCCAAACGGACTGCCAGATACCACCTGAGGGGGTGTAAAAGATAGTCTCGGGCTTGGCAGCCCAGTACTGCTTGCCACGAGGCTGTGTAAGATCATAAGCTGAATCATAGACACGCAGCGTAACGCGGTGAGTAGTCGCATCTTTAGAGGCGTCCACAGCATCGGTAATGTCAATTTCAAAGGGAACATGTCCACCTCGGTGACCGCCAACATATTCCCCATTGACCCAGACAGTAGCCTCATAATCAACGGCACCAAATCTCAAGACCAGCTTATGACCCTTCTCCTTCTCTTGCGTCGATCGCAAGTCTGAGATAGCTCGCTCATACCACATGACCTCATGAACACCGCGGTCATTGATACCAGAAGCTGGAGATTGGAAAACATAGGGAACATTGATTTTGGTTTTTGAGTTGGAGGTCTGCGTAGATGAAGCAAAGACGTTGTTCTGAATAAGCGCATGGGCATCGCCCATGATCTTCTGGACCACGCTGTCGCTCTGGCCTGTTTTTTTACGATTGGCAGAGGTCGTGACATTGGCCTTCTCTGGAAGGCCTGTACGCTGCCAATTTTCATCGAGGCCGGAATCACCATCATCGAAGAGGAAATCCCATTGACCATTGAGAGACTCCCAGCGAAGTGGGTTACGTTCGAAATCGGGACGGGGATACGTCATTTTAACGGCGGGCGTGTTTCACAGTACAAAAGCACTCAACAAAAGGTTCAATTGCAAGGAGAAGTCAATTGAGAAAGATTGATTGTCAGGATGAATGAATGAAGATGACAACTTTGATGTTTTCACCGCACGCTGATCACTTCGTAAGGTTTTGCTGATGAGGGGCTCTGTAACCTCTCGTAATCAGCAGTGGGTCTAGGGTCACCAAGTCAGAACCTCAGATACGCATGAGAAGCTTTGTGATTGAGTGAGAAAAGTTGGGGATCATCTCCACATAAGACATCTTGCGTGGACTTATTAAAGTGGTTCAGCTCTTCTCTGGCATTCTTTTTCTTGGATATTTCAGGGTCTAGCGGATCAATCTGGGTTTTAGCTGGGTTTCCTTATCTTTCTGATGTTACACATGAGAAGGCTGATTGTGATGAGCGAGATGAGTGAATGAATTCTGATAGACTGATTAACCTAATAGTATTAAATTACCCTATGAAAAGAGATGCAAGCCGTTTCCTGCTGACGTCTATTAAAGGACTGTGGTATCACTGTACGCTGAATCGCATTCTAAACACTCTGCTTATCTTGACTCTCTAGCCCTTGAGAATACTCGTTCCCTCCTTGACAGTTGACGAGCCACCCGAAGAAACACTGACTCTTCGAATTGTCCTCCAAGCGTTGAGGCTCTTCTCGGTAAAGCCACCAGTCGACTCAATCAACGAGTTGCGCCCGAAATTCAAAGTACCGATACTAGGGGATGGGCTAGGGTTGGTGGCTTCGATCTTCGTCTGGACACCCATTTGCTGTCCGTCAAAGATACCTTTTTTGGTTGAGCCACTCCCGCTGCTGCCAAGACGCTTTTCACCAGGTGCTGCGGTTCGACGGCGGCGCCAAAGCCAGAACATCACGGCGCCGACGACGAGTAGGACGACAATAATGGCAACGCCGATTCCAATGCCGGCCTTTGCACCAGTGGAAAGTCCTCCTTTCGAGCTTCCCTTTTCGCTGCCGGGGCTTCCACTGCTTGAGTCACTACCACTTCCACTGCTGCCGCCTCCGGCACCATTACTTTCATCATCTGGGGATGACATATAATCCTTGGGGTTGCCCTCAGTATTCTCAATACCTCCAGTGCTAGGCTTCCTCTCCTTCTTGTCGTGATCTCCAACGCAAGTGTACTTTCCTTCAACAATACTCTTGATGTTCGCATCAAACCAACTGCAGTCCATAGACTCGTCACCAGACACCTTAAAATCTCCAGTGACCTTCTTCAGGTTGAAAAACTCCACGTCTGTAAAGGATCCCTTGATCGAAATAGTACCAGCAGACTTGAGAGCATTGGCTGTAATGTTGGTGAGTTTGTCATTGCCACTAATGTCCAGTTCGTCCACATATGTAACCCGTGGTAAAGCAAAAGTCGTTAGAGACGGGTTATCCTGCACAGTAATAGCTCCATTCATCTCCTTCAACAAGGGAATAGCAAGATCTTCCAACGAATTAGACTCAAAAGTGAGTGAGCCATTGACGGTGCGTAGAGAAGAAAACTCAATCTTCCCAAGCCCGCTAAAGTCTGAGGTCGCCGTAGTAGTGCTATTTCCGATAGACGACAGCCAAGGGAGCAGCACAGTAGCATCGTTTCCGTTAGACGTGATAGACATAGTTGCAGCCGACTCGAGGGCGGCGAGGTAGATCGTTTGTAGTGCGCCATTCTGGTTGAACTGCAAGTTTCCTTTGACGCCCTTCAGTTTGGGAAATGAAACCTTCTCGAGGGCATTATTGCCCTTGACGATGAGGCCTTTGTTGGCGTAGGTGAAGGCAGGTACATCCAGCTCCTTCATGTCGCTATTTGAGTCGATTGAGAAGTCTCCGTTGACAGTATACACTCCATTGAGCTGCAACTCCTCCACATCGGTATCGTAAACTCGCATCATGCCACCCACTGTAATGTCCGACTTGTGTTCAAGTGAAAGTTTGGCGAAAGCGTCCGTGATGACATAGTCCTTGCCAACGTCCTCCAGCGCATCGAATACCAGGTCGAATTCTTCAATCGTGTGATCTTTTCCGGTACCCGTGTTCCATATCGTAAGAAAACCTTCGATCGTTTTCAAGTTCGACGCCGTAACAACCGTCTTCTTCGAATCGTGGTGGGGATAAATGACCAGATCACCGGTCAGTGAACTAATGTCGCCGAGATCTACCGTAGCTTTGTCGGATGGCCAGGAAGAGGGATCCTTATCGAAGAGCAGTGACAAGGAGCCATCGACGTCTTTGCATGATTGAACTCCATCTTGGTCGTTGGGTGCAGATATAATCGTGTAATTGCCAGAAATGTCGCAGTCTAAACGCGTTGAACCGCGCGTTAATGGCTAGGTATGCATATCAGGGGCTATTCATCTGCTTACCAGCTGCTGCGAAATGGCCTGAAAGGAGGAGTGACAGCGCCCAAAAGGCGATGCGACTTGTCGGAGCCATCTTGGACTCTTTGCCCTCCATCTACGACTTCATTCAGAAACGTGACCGAGACCAGCAAAAGAACAGCTGAAATCCAGCTGAAGCTAGGGGTGGCCCTTCATTTTATTCATCTCGCCTCGGGGAGCTCTGTGCTTCCTACCCCTGGTCGTTTAAATTACCACCGGCGTCCGCCAAGAGAAATTGTTTTTTGAGCTAGCTCACGCCACGAGGACGCTAAAAGGGGCACATTTCCGGTGAGCATCACCGCACTCTTTCCACGACTGGTTGTTTAGGTATGACCCCCGTTGTTCGAGCCCTTTGGTTCTTGGATTTATTGACGGGTGGCTTTGGGCGATGCGCGGAAACTATTACCTTGGCAGGTGATGAGGAACTTTCACGAAACAATACGAGTTCTTTGCTTGTTCTGACGAGTGGAGAGGCTATAATAAGCATAGCATAAGGTTATATCGGTCAACCCGTGTTTATGCAAATCGAGGATCCTGGTTGATAATCATGAACATTGTAATGCAGCCATGCACAGTCCAAGAATAATCCATAATTAGACGATCAGATTTATCCATGCAGGCGATAAGAGATGTTTGACACCCGATTCAGGGTCCAATTGCACCGCTTGCGCTGCATCAAAAATGTATCATGAATAAATCGCGGGATTTACCGTGTTTGTGCTTCAGGATAACCATCTCAGCCGAGTGTCTCCGTGGCGGTTAACCGAGATCAATTTTCGCTAGATCCAGACTCGTATTGAACTCAAAATGACCTTACCAGCTTGTCAATTTGCACGATAAGTAAATGGCGCAGAAAGAATTGTTGGGAGGGAGGCTGTTTAATTGTGATAAGACAACCAATTTTACAGGGCAAGCCGAGCCGTGTCACACGGGCAAAGCACATCACGGATGAGGATCGCACGGACAAACCAATTAATACAGAGGCACTTAATAATCCAATTAAACAGTCACATTATCACATCTTCGATAAAGACGTCTCAGGCAAATCAGAAATGTCAGCCTGAACCAGCACCGCCGTATATACCTGCTGCTTTATTTGGCATGGTCGACGCAATCTGTTTGACTGCAACAGCTAGTTAGCAAAGATCCTCACGACTAGTAACAGTGATATGACTCACATTTGTCCCAACTCATCGGTTCTTTCAAATCCTTCTGGGCAACCTTCCATACATGCGCACACCACGCAGTGACCAACAGATCGTACAGCTTCTCGTCGATTCTAGCCTTGATAGCAAGCCTCGGAAGCTCCTGTATGCTATTATGCTCATCACGCTGGAGTTTCGTCTCAACAGCAACCACTTGTCCTTTTTCGTCTTTCCAAATGGTGGTGTTGTTTTTCCCTTGGTTCAACCGATCTTTCAGAGAAGATTCTGCTTTGAGAATAAGGTCTGGGGAGAGCTTTACTTGACCACCGGGGCAAATTGTGTGACAGCTATTAAGGCATCGACGCATGACCATGTTAGGGTAGGTGCGCTTGCGGCTAGTTTGTCCGAGAATGGTGATTTGTTTGTATGATTCTACCGAAATGCCATGTCTGAAGTCATAGATATGATCGACAGTGTACTTCAGCTTAGGCTCGGAGTCGGCGTTCGTCAAGCGGTATCGCAATTTCTCAATAGCATAGATTTTTCGAGTGGCTTCGTAAGGAGCATTGCTGAGTTGATAGAGAATACGGTTGGGCGCATATAATGAATAGATTTTTGTGCCGTCCAGAATAAGAGTAGGGAAGACTTCGGGGGCCTGTAACTGACCTTGCTGTTCAGTCTGAGACTGAGATGGAGTGGCATTATATGAAGGAGGGAGATTTGTGAGCGGTGATGTTAGTGATGGGGGAGAAGAATCTCTTTGTTGATCAATCTTGCCGAGGTGGTCGATTCCTGTCATATTGCAATCTCTTTGTTGATTCAACTTCACGGAGCTAAATTCTAGGCTACTTGAGAAAAAATCTATTCAAGATTGGAGGGAATATTTCGTCTCTTTAAATCGTACGCTCGCCACCCACGTATTGTAAGGTTGAGTAAAAACAACGTGGGGTTTCCAAGTTCTATTACCCAATGCCAGTCAAGTGCAGGGGAGTAGCAAGGTGCATCATTCACATGACGTTTCTGTAATAGGTTCTATGTGGCGCAGTGATATATCATTGGAAGTTACTGGCTTGGCAGAATCCTTCAATGGTCATGTTAGGCGCTTCTGGACCAGAACGGCTTCAGGGTAGCTGCTTTAACCCCAACATGATGGTTATAGAAATAACTTGGCAATGTGTGATTGCTAATCGACCAAGAAGGGAATGAATGCGAAGTTTAAGGATTATCTAATTAATTGCTACTTGATTTTATTAAGCCTTGTCAATGTCCTTGGAGTTATTTAGTGAATGCAGGTTGTAAAGAAGCAATTACTATACCGAGCTGAGGTTCATCATGGTAGCTGAGAAGCTCAATATCACGCAACAACAGGAGCCCGTTTCAGAACATACCGTATAGTCCAGCTATACTCAGAAGGTTTTTCATATTTCATAAGAAGTAACACTAGAATTGAACAATGTCTATGTTCCCAGACCGAATGATGCAACTGGAATATGTTACTTTATAGATCAAGCCTAAAAGTTGCCAAGGACATCAATGGGACCAAATTCTGTTAGCGATTATGATTGAATGAATAATAACCACTCTCCGACGTTTGGGGTAAATTGCAAGTCAGATATTCAGTGATTTTTTGGAATTCCATCAAGGATCAAGGCAATGCAAGTCTTGATTTTCCAGGCCTTAATAACCATTAATTATCCACTATAGCCATGCAGATATCTGGGCAGATCATGAAGAAATACGTTTAAATCTATTGATCCTAGTGAATAGGTCTTAAGATTATTTTCCATATCAGAGGTATAATACTATAATATGAAGACTAGCTTCGATGTCTGGTGGACTATTGACTTTGAGTTACTTTATTGAGACATCAGAAAACTCATACGCAGCTCCATACGACGGATCAATGATAACTGGCTATTATTAGAGTATTTGTGACTCACTGCCTAGATGCGGCCCATACTGGTGAATCGATGAGAAGGCGTAATCAAATGCTGACTCACATTCGGATACAAGCCCCGAACTCGGTTTTTGTCTCGGGCTTCCGATGCCGAGTCTTGACTATTAAGCTCGAGACATTCGCAAATTCTCTAGAATCGAACCAAGTCCCAATACTTTGACAACAATGAGTGAACAACCAGTTGGTCCAATTACGCCTTCGGGCACTGCGTCCGCACCATCTCGCGTGCCTCTTGACGGACGATACACTTCACTCATCCCCCTAGAGCCGCCTCATGCAGACCCGAGTTGGAAGCATCTTGGGGGTGAGGAAAACGGTCATCTCTGGACCTACATGTTCGGAGGGCCTTACCTCACTGAGCAACAATGGAGAGATGCCGTTGAGGGATTCAGCAAGACCGAAGATCCACTCTTCTTTACTGTTCTCTCTGGTCCACGCGATGACCCCAAGTCTGAACCAGTCGGGCAAATGTCTTATCTGAATATCGTTCCGAGCCACCGAAGGATTGAAATTGGCAGTGTTATACTTGGTGCTCAGTTGAAACGGACGCGTGCTGCTACTGAGGCCTTTTATATGATTATCAAGCACGCCTTTGAGGATCTCGGATACTTGAGAGTCGAGTGGAAAGCCAACCATCTCAACAAACCTAGTCTTGCAGCTGCTGAACGATTAGGCTTTGTCTTTGAGGGTATTTTCAGGTATCTTATTGTAGTCCATGTCATTAACGTGCCTGCTAACATACTGGGTAGGAAGCATATGATTCTTAAAGGAAGGCGTCGAGATACCGCTTGGTTTAGCATTACTGATGAAGAGTGGCCTGTTGTTAAGAAAGCGTTTGAGGCTTGGCTTAGTGAAAGTAACTTTGATACAAACGAAAAGCAGATCCAGTCTTTGAAGGATATAAGGGGGGAGCTTTTGCGAGGGGATAGAAGCCGATAGGCTACTTTACCATTGCAGAACCTTTTCCTATGCAATTCAAGATCAGAGCTTCATGTTAGCGGTGTTTCATTATCGAAGCTGAATTGATTCAGTCAACCTTCATCAGGCTCATTGGATGCGAAACCTTGGCTATAGCTTCCTGGTATATCAATGAGTAAGGCGAGCAGGGCCGGCAAGCGGAGGTCAGCGAGAAAGCTTGGCAGATCTCTAGTCAGAAAGAGTAGTGGAAGTATCTGACCGAAGATTCTAGACCCAGTCGAGTTTGCCGCCGCTTTGGTATGTGGCTCGAGGGCTATCAATTGCCGAGCCGCGAACCATAAATGGAATAATTCCAAATACCAATATCCTCGTGATTACTACTATTCACTAGTTTCAACTTGATTGCCACGTAAGTCTGAGCTTTGTCAGTGCTGACAGCAGCCGCATACCTGCTCGGATTTCACCGCCATCAAATGTTTGCACGATTGGAAATTTTCTAAAAAATCGCGGCTATTCCATCCTTCCAAGGGAATCTTTACCGGTGTTTCAGAGTCTAACCTTTTTGTGAGACATTGGGCTAGTAACATCCAAGTCTATTTCAGCCTCGCTCGAAAGGCGTTTGATATGGCAGCCTATCAAAATGTCACAACCCCGCAGGATGAAAAAAGCCATTCAATTTAAAGAGAATGAAATGCATTAGGTGGGAAAATGTGGCTTCGTGGAGCCCGAGGTTGGCTTCATCTCAAGTGCCACAGCAGACTTAGGTCTCAGATGTAGGAAATGATGGCGTTTTTGGTGATGAACCCCGGACCGATATTTTTTCCTCGGGGATAGTTTGACTTGACAGTTCCGCGAATCTTGAAATCATATCTCGAGGGACAATTCATCATCAAGACGTCCTCATAATCAATTGCCGAGGGTCTGGACAAAAACAAGGAAACACCAGGTTATCCAAGACAAACAGGCGGCATTATCCGTTCAGACTAAACCACAATCAGAAAGGGACCATTCCGAATTCCATTGCAACAATTCCGGAATAACGCGACAACGTTTTTCCTCTGCCCATCCTTGGATTCTTCGCGTCGCTCCCTGTCGATCTCCACACGTCAACTCCACACTAACATGGAGGATAACAGCACGCATACAGGTCAATATCGCTCAGCTTGCGCTGAGTGTCATCGCAGGAAGCAAAAGGTACGTCATATCCCTTTGTAGATGGCCTGTAGACTATCTCGAGCGGCCCTCGATAGCCCCTCGTGCCCTTTGAAGCCCCCATGCTCACTGCCGGTAGTGCAATCGAGAATGGCCGTGCAACCATTGCCAGAAGCGCAAGGTCGCCGATAAATGCCGCTTCATTCAGGCGAATACTGCGAGCTCGCCGTCTGATGGTTTGACGCCGGGCAGCGACAAGAAGCGCTCGCGGAGTCGTGAGGATGACGGTGAACCCGAGTCCTCCGAGCCTGATGAGGACGAGGACGACGTTGGGCTGGGAGCCATGGGTTATGCTGCCGGACCCCTCTTTGAGTCGCTAACTATAGATGCAAAGGTGAGCAACACTCTCTTTGCGATGGAAATTGGATCTTTATTGTCGAATTTCATGCTAAAACTCATTCAGAAGGATAAGAAACCCTTGGGTGAACTGACTTGGGTCCATCCCAGCACCTGTCCCCAGCTCAAGCATGCCATCGATGTCTTGCCTCCTCGCCCCCAGATGGGTAAGTTCTGATTCAGTTGCACCCGGATTCTTAGGAATATGTATTCTGACGAGCCTTCAGATGCCCTGGTCCAGAGCTTTTTCAACAATATGAACTATCACTACTACATTATATATCCACCAATCTTTCTTCAGGAATATCAGCAATGGTGGGAGCGAAGGTCTCGTAACCAGTCACTCTCACTTCAGTGGACCATCCTGCTAGTCATGGTTTGTGCATGCGCCACGCAGCACTTGGATGTCGACATTAAGCCTATTGTTGAGGTAGAGCTCTCTGAGCCCGCGGAAAAGCTAACGGTAGAGTACCATAAGGCCGCCACAGAACTCGGAAGAGTGATTCCGGTTGGTCATTGTCACCTGCTGAATATTCAATGGATGCTTCACTCGATTTACTGGTACAAGTCCGAAGCGAAATTCGTTGAAGCCTGGCATGTCATCGGTGCTGCCGTTCGAGAGGCGCACGAACTAGGTGAGTGCATTCAATTTCCTGCGATATCTGTAATACTAACTCTGCCCACAGGTCTTCATCGGACTGCTATTGCTGAAGGTCTATCTGAGTTCGAACGCGAAATGCGACGAAGAGTATGGTGTATCCTGGACTGTTGGGATTGGTAAGATTATATCTTAAAGTTAAATTATGTACTGATCATTCTCCAGGCAGTTTGCTTCAGGCCTAGGCCGTCCAACCATTATTGACCACAGCGATATCAATGTTGAACCACCAAGCCTCACGCTCGAAGATCTCTCCCCCTCACCACTCCTACATATGAAGCTTCAGTCGGAGCTGGTGACTCAACTGGCCCAGCGATGGGGTGCTCCCAAGAACATCACCTCAGCCAGCGATATCCAAGAGTATAAATCCATGCTTGAAGATTGGATTCAACGTTTTCCTGCAGTTTATGATGTCAACAATCCCGATACATCAAAGGACTATAAATTTCCTTGGATTGTTTACCACCGCTTTTATATTCATACGATGGCCTACCTTATGATTCTCAACCCCATGCGAGCGTTCATGGCGCAGGTTTATACGAAGAACTCGCCCGCGGATCTGCTAGCAGTCCGATCGGACGCGGTTTTCTATTCTCTGAAAAACTTGGACACGACTAGTCGATGGGCTGACCATGCTTCTCATCGAGATGCAAGGTTCCACTTTATCATCTTCTCACTCTTCGACACGGCAGCCGTTCTCTCCACTGCGATTATCAAGGATCAAGACGATACCATCCCCAAAAAGGACGAGATTGTCGAAGCAGTGGATAACGCGATAAAGTTACTGAAACGTCTTAAGGCCCTATCCAAGACAGCAAAGACATCTCATGACATTCTCGTGAAGATGGTTAATAAGATGCCCAGACGATCCGCACCGCTACGCGAATCTGTGAATCGGAAGAAACAGCGAATGGCACCAGTATCTCCAGCAGCACCACTCAACGATGCCACCCATGATGTCGTGATAAAGCCTGAGTACCAGCCGGAGCAGGTGTCACAAGAGAGCTCACCAAGCCATTACGCTAGTTCTGAAGGTGCACCCACAGGATCCACGCCACGGAGCACTCACTCTTCCCATGAAAACCATGAGAGCGCCGGTTTTGCCACTAGCAACCAGATGCCCATCGAAGGATACGCGAAGCCCCAGGTTGCCTACAATATGGGCATCGTACCCGGCCAAATGCCTCCTCAACAAGTCCCATCACCCAGTGCTGGCATTGATGGCATTGTCCAAGGAGATCTTTATGCCATGCCACACGTTGATCATACAGTGGCCGGCATGGTTCCTCCAACATACGTTGATTATCATCCCCAAGACCTCAATGTCGACTATGGCCTAAGCACTATCACCGACGTCGACCTTGGGGACTTTTCGCAGCTATGGGATTGGAGGAGTCTCAATTTGGATTTCATCCAAAGCTCAACATAGTGCTTTTGCTTCTTTCACTTGTCGTAGGTGGTGTACATAGAGATGACTTTACGTTCAATGATGAGGTAATTTGACCAGATGTTGATCTTCTTTCCGCCTTTGCTTGGACATGTTGGACTTGGTCCTTAATGGTTGGTTTAAAAATCTTTGGTCTATATTCTCCAGAGGCTTAGCTTTATGATTGTTGTCTTTTCATCAACATGGGAACTTGGATGGTCGGCGCGATTCTTGATGGATTGGGTTGAAGAACAACCAAGACTGTGACTCGATGTAGTGTATTTAATATAAACTATCTTTGTGCAAGGCAATCTTGAAGTTTCTTTCGCCTCTTCAGCAATTCCTTCTCAGCAAATTGTGCTGCATGGCCATGCATGATCAACGTACTGTAACATTCGATCTAATACAGTCCGCATCAGGATCATATTCACTTGAGTTTAGTGTAAAGGAAGGCGGAGGTGAAGTAAGAGTCTGCTGTGTAATATCTGCAAGTATCGAGAGCTCTAACTACACATAGCTTAATCCATGGAGGATAAGACATCTATTGGTTGCTGCAAAGCAAATGAGAGATTGAAATTTGCGAGGGTCAAAACAAAAAAAATGTCTCAATTCAGCCGAATATCGTTCTGGTCTAGAGCCTAACTTTTGAGAGTCTAACAGGATCTGTCACCACTAACACTCCCTTGAGATTCCCCCTTACATACCGGACACTCAATGAACCAAAAATCTGGTACCAGCAGAGTCACTAGGTTCCAATAAAGTCAACTTGACGGATTTCGACCCTTCAGACAGCCGCAGTAAGTTTCCCATGGAAACCAAAATTTCAAACTATGACCTTAATACGATGAGCCTGGAAGAGAAACATAGCACGGCGATGAGTACTAATTAAGACTCCGTGGCGCATTCTTGCATGATACTATTAATGTGACCGGTGGGCTAGATGGTTTCTGGGTAATTAGCTTGTCTGAATGGTATGCAAGCTAGCTTTCTGCACCACCGAGGCGGATGGGTCTTAAGAAGTGCCAAGTCCCCCGAATAACATTCAAAACGTCTCCTCTGGTTCTTTTCAAAGGTTGTTCGTTTTGCACAGTCACTCGTTTGGTTTATTTGTTATTCACTCTCGTTAACAATGTATTCCAAGTCTTTCGTTATCCCCGCTGTCTTCGCTAGTTTGGGCGCGGCCCAGGAAGCTCAGTTCGAAACACGCACAGCAACAATAACCCAATGCTTCACCCGTGGTGGGTTGAGTCCTCCAGCTGCAGTCACAGTCCCTGGCCCATCATGCGTGGTTCATAAGCCAGCTGTCACAGGCGAAGCCATCACCGTCGAAGTTCAAGCTCCCGACTGTGATTGCGGTTGCCCAACTTGTGTTCATACTCTTGAGTTTACAACCAGATATCAAGCTTTTTGCTCAACTGGCCTTTTCGATCAGGTCTATGTCATCACAGAGACCTACAGTGGTATGGAAGCAAAGCCTACTGTGCACGATCAGTCTCTTCCATTTGGCTTCACCTGCGATGTACAGACATGTACTACTTGCGGCCCTGAGCCCGTCACTGCGACTATCACGTACCCTATCTCAGACCGCCCCTACATGAACGAGGTCGCGCCAACTGGGAAGCCTATGGCAAAGCCTGGAAAGGACACAGAGGGTGGATCTTCCGGTAATGAGAAGCCTAAGGAACAAGGAAACGTCGCACCAAAGGTTACCGGGGATGAGAATGGATTCCACTCAAGTGTCAAGCCCAGCACAGCCCCTAATGCCCCAGAGAGTGCTTCTCCCGGTAAGTCTCTCATTGATGTTGCGACAGATATGACTGCTGACGTCCGGAAAGGAGAGCCTTCTGATCGCCCCGTTATCGTATCTGGCGCCATGGGTCAGCATTTGGGATTGGCTGTTGCTGGCATTGCTTTCTTTGCTCTTATTCAATTCTTGTTTCTTTGATCTTTCGTCTGAATGATCACTGATAACATTTACCATTCTTATATTTTCTCAATTATGCCAAGATATGTTAGGTGCAAAAAATAGAATAATATCACTGGCTGAGTTCATAAACTCAATTACATTTTTCATATGATTTCGGATTCATCAATGACGCAATGTGTACCTTGGCCTGCTAAACAGAGTTAAGATTATCAAGACCCAGATAATAGGCATCGACGTAATGTCAATATTATGGCCGGTAACCGCGGCTATACTGGGGCAAGATGCTCTGTTTTGTGGTGGAACATCCCCATAATAAAGATTCTACAATATCACAAACAGACATTAACTACTCATGAGCGATCAAGGCGATCAAGATGGCCAAGGAAGTAAATATGCAAGTATTGGCACGCAGACGTGGGTTGTTTGTTTGCTGAGATTAATCCTTGCAATCCCAAAACGTTATGTCGTATTGCCTTCACCTGTCACAGACTCCTTCAGACCAATGAGGTGGTGTTTTCTCGGGAGTTGAGCCTCAGTTCTCACCTATCCCTGTCCGCGGCCCTGGATCAAAATTCAGGAGCAAAAGTTCCGGGGAGTTGCATCTCGATAGAGGATGAATGAATCAGGGCCATAGACATCGATATGATCTCATTGCTTTGCAGATAGATAGAAAGATAGATCCAATGTCGCTTTAATTTAATGGCCATCATCAACAAATGTTCATCTTTGTTCCCCTTTTTCCATGGTCGCACGTGATAACGCACAGTGAAATTCCCAGTGGCCCAGGTGACCTCTCGTCCCCACCCAAAAGCTCACCGCCCGGCCGAGTCCCGACTGGGCGAGCTAGAACTAAGGTTTGGTCGGTTTCTGTCGTTTTTGATCTATCCAGGCCAGACCAGGTCTTGTCGAGACTGTACCAACACACGACTTTGTTGTTGGAGCATCTGCTTCGGCATCAGCCTCGCTTCAAAGGTCACGAGGGGGTCTATTTATTCCCTCTCTTCTTTTCCCCTCCTAGAACAATGTCCGACGAAGACGCCGATGTCCTCGGCCCAGACGGTCAACCCCCAGCTCGAGTCGACCGCGATAGAAGAGCTCCACGTTTTAGCTGGACTCCCGCATACGAAGCAACCTTCTTCCGAAGCCTCTGCGAGAGCGTCCAACTTGGTCTCCGCGAGAACTCATCATTCAAAGCCGAAGCCTGGGAGCGTGCTGCTCTGGCTTTGCAGGAGAGTCATGGTGCCTATCCAGCCAAAAGCCACCTGATCAATAAGAGTGACAACGCGAGAAAACGGTTCCGGTTATGGAGAGGTCTTCGTGAGGATCCCGAGTTCGTGTATAACCCGGTGACGAGAACGGTTACTGCTACGGAGGAGGCATGGACTGCGCATATCGAGGTAAACATTCCTTGTACCATCATAATGCGAACGATTGGGGATTGTTGCCACGCGAACGGCATAACCTGGCTGTTTCAGTCTCACGTATACGACACGATTATGCCAAGCATATACTGACTCTCACATAGAGAGAACCTCTTTCTAGGGCTCTGCGCGGCCGACCCTTCGATCACGAAGACTTCATGGAAGTCCTTTATCCAGACGTCATCGGTTCAGGCGGTGCCCCTAAGCGCATAATGAAACCCCGACGACGAACAGATGGTCCCATCACCGATGATCCTGATATGCCAGGTACCGGTATACTCAATTTGCAAAGCGATCCTCCACCTCGACCTCCTGGCCTCGAGAGTCCGAACTCGCGACCTATGTTGACTCAAACTCCCACTACATCCTCCACTGGGTCAGCGACTCAGCCACGACCGACATCTACTGCGATTCCCCCACGCGGTCCGCCGACTGTAGCAAATGCTAATGCGCTTACCCCACCCGACGAGACCGTAACACAGAGTCGCAAGCGACAGCTGCCCACTACGAGTACTTCGAATATGTTTGAATCAACCCCACCTGCTGCCACTACCCCCATGGGCCAGTCAGCCCCCGAGTCTCCTGGTAAGCGTCGTCGCACCTCGTCCAACGATGGTTCTCGTGCCCTCTCAACGTCCGTTCTCAATTCTTCCATGCTGCCGTTGGCTGTACGTGATGGTCCGAGTGCTGTGTCTCCCTCTCAAGCCGATAGCCAGAATACCAACGGGCCTGCTATGGAGGAGATTGTGGAAGCTGTACGATCTCGGAATACTCTGCGTTGGCAGGAAGAGGCGTTGGACATATTCTTCCGCGATTTCGCAGACGAAGATCTGGATCTGCAGGTCAAGATATCTGAGAGTGTACTCATCAATGAGTGCAAGGCCATGGTATTCTGCAAGATGCCTGGTCGCGTGCGACAGCATTGGGTGAAGCGTTTTAAGGAAACTCCTCTCCGATAGTAGCATCTCGGGTCCTTGATTAGTCGTGGGTATCTATAAACCGATACCGGTGACACTGTCAAGGAGGGAGTGATGGACCTCGAAGCATTAACACCAAACATAACAATCTAAGGAAACAAAACTACACATCCACAGCAATCAGGGCATGACACAAAAATCCGAGAGAGTATGGTCTGGCGCTTATTGGGTCGTATTGAAGATACCAAGGGTTACGGATACGAAAGCGACATGGCGTTCTGTTTGGGCAAATCATCTATCTATTCCCTGCTTTTTGTTCAGTTTTTCATGTTCGAGGAGTTGCACCATTGGGACATTTAGGAATCGGGGATATGTGAAAGTATGGAATTGTTCGGGGTTATGGAGCCGGGGGTTGGGTTGGGCTGGGCTGATGAAGCGTGCTTTGCCATGTGCTTTTTGAGTTGATACCTAATATACATAATTCTCACCTCTTACCTTGTCGTCTATCTCTAATGGATGATGTTTTGTGAAGGCTATATGTAAAGGCTATACAGATTTGACAACATGGTCCCACAGGAACAATGACCGTGATAGAGGTCTCGGTACTTAGTCTACTTCTTAAATCTCTTACCACCATGAGTACAAGATCCGTAGTCCGAAGGTCACTTCTGATATCATCTTCTTATGGACCATAAGAAATTGTATTACACGCTCTACTCCTTGAAGAGTATTGTTCTGTCGAAATCACACAGCATAATCTCGATGAGGCGTAACTCTTGATATCCGTCTATGCACCCATCCCGTTCATATTCACAAGACATCCAGCCTGAACCATCCAATTTATTATTTCATATGCCCCTTATTTTGTCCACAAGTAATTAACTCCCCCAGTTTTCACACCATGTTCTTATTTGTCCTGAGTCCTTAGCCCACATTCGACTCCTCCTCCAAAACCCCCTTTGCTCTCAAAATCGGTCCCAGCTCTTTTAACCTCACCGGTTTCGTCAGAAACAAGTCCAATCCACTGACAGTAGCCTCCCTCTGCGCTTCCTCAGAAGCCAACCCCGTCAAGGCAAGTATCAACGCCGGCCTTAGCCGCTGTTGTGACTCAAAAGCACGAATTCTCCTAGTCGCTTCAAAACCATCCATGACTGGCATTGAAATATCCATCAAGATACAACTATATCGACCTGGGGCTGCTTCATAAGCTGTTACGGCTTCTAAGCCGTCTGAGGCTGTTTGATACGGTTGCTTGAGCTTCTTCATATACGAGGAGAGGATCTTGAGGTTGATGAAGTTATCGTCAACGAGCAGGAATTCGGATGCTTTGAAATAGTTTTTCTCTCGGGTCGGAGTTTCGTCTTCACTAGGGGGAAAAGGTGTGCTGGAGTTTGCTGTTTTTGGCACGGTACTGGTGACGATACTGAGAGATTCGGGCTCTGTTGTTGATGTTGTGTTGGGAGAGCGAGTGGATGTTTGCATGACTGTCCAACGATACAAGGCTAGTGAACATGCCTTTGCAAGCTTGCGTGGACCAAGTCTTGACCTCAAGTTAGTTTAGAACGCCAATTATGAGAAAAATCGACTTACGGTTGTGAGATGAACTCGAATACTCCTGGGCGTGGTGTTGTCTTTGCACCAGTAGCATACTGATGCGCAGTAACAGCATTGGCACAAAGCACAATATTCGGAATATCAGGTCCTGAATGCCGCGGCTCGTAAGGCCTTTCGAAGCCTTCTTCCGACCAAATCGCTAAATCTGGCATGAAAACTGGTGTCTCCAAGACACTGTTGACTTGCATATGCAACCAATCCTTGCAGATATCCTGCACAAGTTGATCGGGAGACTCGATGGTGTTCTGTAAGAAACCGCCTCCCGTTAAGATTTCTTTACTGAAATCGACCAACTTAACTCGAAGGCCGCGAAGCTTTTCTGTTTGTTCGTCAAACTCTTCTTCCTTTTGTCGAACTTCGCACGCCCCATGATCACAGCCGCCTCCAAGCTTCATCGGTAGTCTCACTGTTACTGTAGTTCCAACACCAACACGACTGTCGACTGAGATCTGACCTCCAAACTGTGTTGTTATCTGCTTAACAAAGCTAAGTCCGAGTCCTGTGCCAGGAGATAAGTGATTCTCCTGGGAAAATGGTTTGAAAAGGCCGTTTTGCAAAAAGTCCTCACTGATGCCAATGCCAGTATCTGAGACCTTGATAGTTACCCAGCAATCATTTTCATCGGCCCCAAAGGCGCTGGTTTGCTCAAGGGAGACCTTGATGAGCCCACATTGTGTGTATTTGAGTGAATTACCAACAAGATTCATGATGATTCGACGCACGGGACCAGGCTGTGTGTAAAATCCCCACGATGGTCGTGAGTCAATGACAAGGAAGACCTCAACATCTCCAATTTTGGTTCCAGGACTACCTTTCTTCTTGAATGGAGCTTGGACCTCTTCCATAGCTTGCATGGTGTCCATTCGACGGATAGAGTTGTGGCCTGGTCGTCGAGGTGCTTGGCTTGATGACTGGTTGAGAGAGACTTGCTGGAAGTTGAACCCAGCATAAACACTTTCAAGAACTTCTTCGGCAAGAACATCGAGCTGTACGACTTTTCTTGAAGGCTTAGAAGCTATGCTGACGAAAGAAGACCTATGAATGCCACCATCTGTCTGATTCTCTCGAGCAGCTTCTTGAGGCAATGCTTTATTCACTTTGGAATATTCAAGCAGATGATCGATAGTATCCGATAGTGTTCGACAACATGTTTCAATGGTTCGAACAATGTTCTGCTGCGGAATTGTAAGATCTGTATCATTGAGCAACTCAACACTTAAAACAGCACCGTGGAGTGGTGATCTTAACTCATGAGATAGTGAGCCAAGGGCATCAGTTTTAGCCTTGTCGGAAGCCAACGTCTCCAGCTTGAAAGCCTCAGCAGCTGCGAGCATACCAAGTGCTCGAAGATAACTCAAGTCTAGATCAATTGTAAAGGTGCGTTTGATGTTGAAAGTGTAAATAAAGCCACCTGCGGACCATCGTTTCTTTCTCAGATCCCAGATAGGAACAAAAGCAACACTTCTGGCCCCGGGGAAGGTTTCGAGGAGGATACTTGCTTCCCTCTGCTGAACTCGGACCTTATGGTCGTTTCTATTGTGTAAATTTCCCCAGTCATTAGTATTTGGAGGTTGTCGAGACGAATTGTCCGTTAGCTCATCGTGGAGTAAATTTCCATCGGCATCGAAGTTGAAGACATGACCTTTGGGATATTGTCGAATCATTCGCGCGAGGAGTGCTTGTGGGAGAGCAACATGTGCTGTCTCATGCTCCGAGGAGCCGAGTGCTTGGCAAGATGGTCGTATGCGATCTTCAGAGGAACCAGTTGTGTAAGCATCCTCACTTCCATTGCAGCTAAATGTGGAGGGTCGTCGGGTCGCCATGTCTTCATCTATCCATTCAGTTGAGGAGCCTACACTTGAAAACTCGAGCATGTCTGCGTTAAGGAACAGGCAGCCATCAGTCTCAATAGAATCTTTGACGATAGAAGCCGCTTTGGAGAAGATTTGGCGTGGAGTCTCAAGCATCTGGCTTGTGTCCTGTGAACAATTGGATTTGACCGGTGGTTCACAGAAAACTACCTCTTTAGTTTGAGAAGTATCTGTTGTGCGGGAGTCATAGGTGGAGTTCGTAGAGTTTCTAATACTCATTCCTCCTAAGGCTTGCTGCAAATCATCGATCCTTGGCCTCCTTGACCTAGCCATGGCGTCGCCTTTCGTCTCATACTCCGCATACTCTCTTCCAGTGGACGATACTTGACTTGAAGGCGCCGTATTCCCTTCAATGAAACTTGTCAAGCCCCAGCTCTTTCTCTCGCTACGTCTTTGGTGACTTTTCAAGCTCATGGTTTCAAGATGTTCAGTCACAGCCCTGGAAAGTTCTCGCATAAGCCTCGTGTGACCTTCATCCCACGGCAAGGAGGGTTGGGTGTGAATTACACAGATGACCCCAATATTTACACCTCGATCTGTCCGAATTGGCACCGCACCGTAGAATCTGGCAGCACCTCCAGGTCGACAGTATGGCTTAGTAGCATACTCAGGGTCGAGAGTAACGTCGTCAATTACAATAACGGGTAATTCGTGGTTGGGTCTCTTTCCAGATGCATCCGATGGGGTCTCATCTGAGCATAAAGTGCTTTCGCAAGCGCTGTGTGATCGAGGAATCGCGGTTCCACAATGCCAAAGGGTTTCTGTGTGGCCATCTTTTCCCAAACTGGGGATCAATGGGGTTATCGATGAAGCTTCTGCGATGATATACTGATGAGTCTGGTCAAACAGTGAGATCATACATCGCGCTGCACCAGTCTGAGAAGCCGCTAGTCGAGCCAGAGCCGTCAATATGACATCTGGACTTGTGGAGAGCTCACTGCTCGAAACAGGTGATCCAGTATTGTTGAAGCGAACATTGTTGAAAAGTGAGTCGTCGTATCTAGTGAACCTCAGTACATAACTCAACCTCACCGGGGTTAATTGCCTCGTACCTGAATGTCTCGCGCTCCCGAGTCGCTTCAGAGACGATGCTCTTCCTCGGCACCTTGACACTAGCTGGGCTGGCCATTCTCAGCAGTGCGCATTCGAAGAAATCATCAAAGATTTTCCACAACGGTCATTTTCACCATTGGTAAAGGATAGAAAAAGAGGCATTGAACGCTGAGTTTCTAGGGGTTGCCACTAGGCGCGAACGCCGAAGACCGGGAGGCTGGACGGTAGAGTTCAGTGAAAAGGGTCTAGACTCAGGCGATTTTGCTAGTATCGCCACGAAGTAGCGATCGACAAATCCGCGGTTGAGCTGGGGACGCCAAAGTCGGCATAAGTGGAGAATCATGCCATAACTGGCTTAGAGGGAGGTCTGTTCTTCCCTTCAATCGATGCGTTCAGCTTGGGATTGGTGGCTGTCCTGCGTTGGAAAGCTGCTAGTGTTATCTGGGGGTGATGGTTGAAACAGGTTTACACGATCTTCACAGCCCTCTTCACCGATCGCCGATGACCCATATTCTGGAACAGTACTAGATGTAGCAAACGTTATGCTGTTTTCTGTCAACTGTTGGGATTGTGCCAATACGAATAATGATTGGCTTGTGCCGTTGAATGGCAGTTTGGGCGTGGTTGAATCCTGGCTTGAAAGGAATTTCCTGTTACGAGACCTCCAGCTCACTAAAGTTTATTATATTCAAACTGCTATGTCACATTGGCCCTGGACCAGACTATGCGAATACATACATATAGCTAAACGCAAAGACATCCACGCTCTATTCCGAGTGAAAGGCTCCTCAACAGCAACAGGTTTGACATCTTGTAGCTTGAGAAAATCCAGGCCATTTCGTCATCGACACTTGTGTCACGTGAAGCCATTAGTTTGCATCCTTCTAGACTGAACCTCGGTTTAGCACTTTGGCTTCTAGGCGATTATCGCTCATCAACCGCATATTCTACCACTCTTTTTGATACATTCTTCTCATAACCTTCTCACTTCTAAGAGTGATCAAGCTACTTGTTTTGTCTGAACTCGGCTCTTCATGACGCAGCAATGGCTCTTCAATTCTCTCTATCCCAGGCTTCTCTAGCAGCAGTCATATTAGGTTCAACATACGGAACCTACCTGGCATTATCTCCGCCCAATCCCAGCGAGCATGATGCGCCATCAACAGGCGACTCAGTCCGATGGCTGTTTCTGACAAGCAAGCATACCACAAAAGTAGCCATAGCACCTCTTGGGCTTCTGTCATTACACACTGCTAGCCTGGCTTTGCGTTACCCCAACATCCCACCATCTCTTATCCACCATGGTATTGAAAATGGTTTAAATACAGACCTCATAACATGGTCTGCTGCAACCACCATTCCCTTGGCTCTGATTCTCTGTGCGGGAGTTCCTCTACGTCTAATACCTTATGCATCGCTAGGGAAGAACTTCACTTTTGCATTGAAGGAACCAGATCAATTGAAAACTACTGGTATCTATCAATATGTCCAACATCCAAGTTACACTGGTCTTGCGATACTCATGATATTCAACGTGGCACTGCTTGGCAGGCTGGACGGTGCTCTGAGCTGTTGGATTCCGCCAAATGCTTATGAAACCTTCTGCTCTTGGGCAGTAAGATTGCTTCCTTTCACTATTTCAGGTATTATGTTTGGAATATGGACTAGGGTATCCGAAGAAGAGGCGATGTTGAAGAGGGCGTTTGGCAAGGAATGGGAGACATGGCATGCGAGAACAGCTCGATTTATTCCTTTTATTCTTTAACTTGTGCTTTCCCCTTATGGAATGGAGTGCCAATTGGAAGTAGCATTGGTTATCATGTTAGAATTCACTACAGCATAGCGAGCCATTTCCCAAGTTATTATATGAAGTTTGGGAGACAGTAATAGTCGAAGCATTATACAGAAGTTGCAGCGAAAGGAGAATCCTAAAACGCGTCGCTTAAGTATATCTAGATGCATAAAAATACATTTTCCTCAGACCAGGGCTCTAAACAAAAGCCTTGTGAGACCGCTTGCTTAGCTTTTCAGTAGCCTTGACATGGTCCCTTCGGATGCAGCGAGTTTCAGGTTCAGTGGCAGATGCTTGAAAGTTCTTGACAGTACATTATTTCCGTATCTTTTGGTTTCAGACCCGATTATAATCTCTGGTGTTGCATGGCTTTCCTATACGAAGGCTCTTGCGCAGTAAAACTCAGGCAGATGTTGGTAGTGTTGGACGCTGGATGATGGTCCTAGCGTGTTTGATAGCGTGAGTTGACCTAATTAATGGAGCCTCAGTTTTGCCTTCTCCACCTTGGTAGAATTCCAGTATCCCTTGTGTCGTTCGAAAATGACAGTGTTTCGTGGCATTCATGTGATGTTGAACTGCTTCCAGCGCGCAGCCCTTCTTGCCGCAGCAAATACACTGGTAGGAACCAACGATGACGTGGTAGAGATGACGCACCAAAACCACAGGCTCTGTGATCAGGTTCGTCAGACTTGGGATAGTGAAGTTGTGACATGTCTTCATATGGGCCATGTTCTCATCGAAGGATGCACTTGAATGGGGGAAAAAGATACAAAGTTCTCAGCGGAACTCGGGGGACTTCTTACTCATCGGGGTCTGGTCCATCCTCTTCCCTTGTAACCGAGAAATCATCCCATGATTCTTTGGCTCGTTCCCAGTTATCCCGAGTTCTCTCCTTCACATAACGTGAAATAGTCGCCCACTATGTTGGACTTAGAGTTTGAAAACACCATAAACATGTTAGAATATATCATCAAGCACTGGAAGCAGAAACCTTAATGTTGATCAGATTTTGCATGTTCTGGATGCTACTCGACAGTATTGAAGAGGACAGAACAGGTGTTGCACCAGGGCCTTCCAAGCGGCATCTTGTTGAAAGGCGTGGTAGTAGAGTCAATGTCCTCTTGTCAACTCGAAGTTGACATGTTGAGCTGAATTCGATGGTTGGCCAAGAGGCTATTAAGGAGGAATATTTCTGGCGTGCGTGGGAACATTTGATTCTTATAGCCATAGTCTAAACTTTCTACGCAAGCACGAAGATTTAATTATTATTAAGCGGTTTAAAAATCGCCTGGGTTTCTGTCAAGGTTGGCAAGTTTACGAACATAAATAGTTCAGGAGTAGAATACGAATTAGGGGACGATAAAACTCTAAAACATAGGGTTAATTTGACAATACAGATCTAAAATAATTAGAATAAGTATAAATGACTTGACTATTCTGATAGGCCGTTCCAATGGCAAATATTGATACGTTGTGAAACCTAGACCTTCAGATACCTGAGCTAGTCATATAAAGGACAGTTGAAAAGATTATCAGTCTAATCATTTATCATCTCTAAACTTTCTAATTTGTCAACCTTCTCTCAGCGCCTTGAGTATGGCAGTTGCCAATTCCGCATTCTTAGTAAACAAGTCCAAGTGATGCTCCGGATACCCAGACTGGACAGCGATCACGATGTCCAGCTTTGGAACTATGTAGATAGACTGACCATACATACCCATTGCCGCAAATGCGTCGTCATCTCCCATTTTATACTCCTTGTCACCCCGACCTGTTGTCCACCAACCACTTTCGTAACCAAAGTTGGAGACAAAGTTATCAGGATGAAGAGCCCGAGCCCCCACGCTGTACTTGGCCTCTGATATATCTGAGAACCAGCCGGGTGGTACATTGGGGCCTTTTCCTCCTTCTTTGAAACTCTCAAGAACGAAGCAACCGAAGCGTGCCATGTCTGTCAAGGCTATTGACAGGCCACCATGACCATCCACGTGTCCCGCACCTGTTGTTCTAATGTATCCATCATACTGCATTCCAGCAGGTTCCCATATTGTGCGCGAGATATACTCATTGAGAGGCTCCCCGGTGGCTCGTGAAATTGCCGTTGATAACACATAATAGTTTGGGTTATAGTAGTGAAACTCTTCCCAAGGCTCAGCCACTTTTCTCGACATCTTGAGCCAGTTGAGAACAGCATCAGGATCAGTCTGAGGATAAAGTTCAGTGGCATACATGGGCTCAGGCACATCAGCAGGCCGCTCTTCTTCTGATTTCTCGACTACCCCTGACGCCATACTTGAGAGCGCAAGCAGTGGCACATCTGCCCAGGCAGTTCCTTTCAGTTCTTTGACGTGACGAGATACCGGATCGTTGACGGATAGCTTTCCTTCTTGTTGAGCAATGGCGAGAGCTGTTGAAACAAAAGATTTTGTGACGGATTGGACGTCGTTCCGAGAAGCTTGAGAATTCCCATGCCTATACTCTTCAAGTTTTATAGTTCCATTCTGAATAACAACGCAGCCCGTCAATCCATATTGGCGCATGAATTCGTTGAAGTTGATTCCAGAGTTCTTTCGAATGGCTTCAGTTATGTCGAATGAAGTATCTCGGTCAAATCGTCTTAAATATGAGCCGTGTCTGACTTGAGCTGTCCGATTCTGGAACGTTTCTTCGCGGAGTCGATAGAGAAGCGGGGTGTAAGCAGGATCAGCATTGTGAATAGATAATAAGCTAAAGGTTCCGATCTGATCACCAAGATTTGGTAGATTTGTCATCTCGTTGTGTGCCGTCAGATGTCGATGACTTTGACAGAGGAGGCTCAGATATAGCAGTCTTAGGGTTTTGGCTCTTTAGTAGGGTCGGGTCCCATCCGAAGTTACATGATGGAGACAAACTCCGTGGATTAATAACATGTTTCCGACACCTCCAATCATGATCTGGCTCTGCCTTTTGTGATATCCACCCGAGATGACCATTGTCGGCAGCCTGTGCCGAGCCAAACCGGTCATCAACCGCCGAACTCCATGGAGATGGCATCAAAAGTGTCACCGATCATAAGAAACATTTTGAAATTGGTTCACTTGCACATTACTGTGTCATCTGCTCCAAGTTGGATTCAGTCATAGTGCAGCTAAATCATTTCTCCAAAACAGAGTCGGAGGAACTACCTGGCACAAATTCCGAGAATCACGTCAAGTACATGTATAATGTTGTGCTAGAAAGAGTAGTGATATACGACAAAGGATCTACCAGGATAGCTTAGCACTGTTCCCGATCTTATTTCAGACCCCCACTCTTGATTGGAAATGCGTTATCGATGGGTATATAATCCTCAAGTCGCCTCATGTTGGGGAAAGTGGGCGGCTTCACTTCTGACTCCGACACTATCTATTCGTTTCCTCTAAACAACTCATCATGCTTGAAGTTCATTGCTCAGGCACACCCTACGAGGTAATTCTCATCAAACAAGACCATATTGACTCTTATACTAACATAACATTCAAAACAGATTGGCTATCAACATGGCACAGCAGCAAAAAACAAAGTCGTGGGGTCGATATCCTTTTACAAAGACCTCTTCCAAGAATCATGTTCTATGAATTGGGAAACCGTACGCCATGAGGCCCAGCAGTATATCGAACCACTGAAGAAGCTATTACCGCGCCACGTTGAGGAGCTTCAAGGCTTAGCTGATGGTGCAGGTTATGAGCTTGTTGACATCATCGCTCTCAATGTTCGAACAGAGATCACATTCGGCTTATATACTCGGGTTCCTAGTGCACCAATCCAAACCGATGGCTGCACAAGTGCTGCATATCGTCAAGCAAACGGGGAAGTTCTACTGGCGCAGAACTGGGATTGGCAGCCTGAACAAGCGCCAAATCTTTTCATCTGTCATATTTCCCAACCTGGAATAGATATTCCTAATATCTCCATGGTGACTGAAGGGGGTGTGATTGGCAAAATTGGGATCAACTCTTCCGGTGTTGGGACATGTCTAAACGCCATCCGAGCCCGAGGTGTTGATAACACGAGAATCCCTATCCATCTCGCCCTCCGAATAGCTTTAGAATCCAAGTCGGCACGTGAAGCGGCGAACAAGTTATATGAGAAAGGTACCGCCGGAAGTGGTCATATTCTCGTGGCCGATCCATCTGAAGCTATTGGCTTGGAATGTACTAGTATAGGGATAAAGGAGATCAACTTTGACAACAAGGGGACACTTATTCATACAAACCACCTGCTCCTTGACCATCCAGATGTTGATGAGCCCGGCTGGATACCAGACTCCAAAGACCGTATCAAGCGCATCGCCCAGCTCCTTAATGAGAAGTTGGCCACGTCAACGATCGATCATTCTTCATTCTTCGAGCTCTTCAAGGATGAGCAAGGATACCCAACAGCAATCAACCGCGATCAGTATTCACCTGGGAATGGCAAAGCAACACTCTTCACGATAAACATGGACTTGGCCAAGAGAACAGCGATCGTTACTATGGGAAGACCAACGAGTTGGACTGAGAGGATTGAACTGTCACCAGCATTGAATGAGCTGTAGAACTCATCTTTTATAGTCTATGTGGTTAATCACCATGATTATAGGCAGAGGCTTAAAACATCTGCTCGGTCTGCACGGGCTTCCTCATTATACACAAGGAAATTCGACTAATCAATTGAGGAATGTGTCGTCACATCCGATCAATTTCCAATAGCAAGAGCCCGCTCAACCGTGAACTGACAGCGAAACCGACATCACATCATACATGCATGAAGAGATAGAAACAACAAAAAGTCTTCCTGGTCAAGGTTGAAGGTAGATTTTTGTAGAGGCGGATGGTAAAAAAGATGTGCAGGGTAAGTGGTGTTGATCAGGTCTCAGACGGTGTGTTATTAATCCGGTCCCGCGAGATCTGGCCTCATCATGTACCCAGAAATCATGATGGAAGCTGTCGCTAGATTCCTCGACAACCACAAGTCTTTTGCTTTAAATCTGTAGTCATGGTAAGCCAGCTTGAGTAAAGCCTTAGACATATATTCACTAACCTTTCAACTTAGAATATCGCATACAACTCCGCCTTGCGGCAAAGTAAGTCTCTGCGTGCAGAGCTCTCCAATCTCAACAGCAAGCCCCAAGCATCTCCTTCCGAAATTGGCAACGTGTCCGCCTCAATTGCTTCCTTCACCAAGACCCTCGATGAATACCAGTCCCTTGCCCGCCAGGAGATCGTCCCCAAGAAGCAAGAAGAGGGCTTTGAGCGAGTGAAGAGGTTTCGCGAAGATCTGTCCGACTTCCGCACACAGGTCGATTCTTTAAAGAAAGCTCGTGATGATGCCCAACATCAGGCAAATCGTACAGAGCTTCTCGGACGAAGACCGTATAATGCCACACCCGAGAATCCCTACGCGAACGCTACAACAACAACCACGCACTCCGCATTCCAGCCTAGACACCCACCCCAAGCCAGCGCCTTGACAACGGGCTCACCCGACGAGATGCGCGAGGCCCACGCATTCAGGGAACAAAATTTCTTCGCAAACACGAATCAAGCGCTAGATGACTACATTGCACGCGGTCAGGCTGTGCTAGGTGACCTAGGGCAGCAACGTGAGATGCTCAAGAGCACCCAGAAGCGACTCTACAACGTTGCGAACACCCTTGGCGTCAGCGGCGATACGATCCGTATGGTGGAACGACGGGCGAAGGAGGATAAATGGATCTTCTTTGTGGGCGTAGTCATATTCTTCTTGTTCTGCTGGCTGGTGCTCCATTTTTTGCGATAGAGAAAAGGAATAGGAAGGTCATTCGGGAGAGGAAATGTTACAGACATGTACGCAAGGGGCGATCAGCGTGGCGCATGGAGTTTTTTGAGTGTCTTGTGTTTTTTTGTTGCTTGTATCATACCACGTACAGGTAATACATTTCTCGCTCTTGTCAAAAGCACTAATTTACTCCTCGTCGCCGTCGCCTTCTCTGAGTGCAACTGTGAACAGAACGTCCTTGTCCGTCGTTACTGACACAGCCTGGGACTCTGGCAGGATGTGATTGCTAGTGCTCAACTTGCCACCAATCTCAGTATGCCAGTTTTGGACATCCCATTCGAATCCCTTTGTCGTAATGTTGGCAGCCTCTCTGAGAGGGATGATGCCGACGTGCTTGCCAAAGACATCTTCCTCTCCCTCTTCCCGAACCTGAATCTGATGGCTACCAGCCTTAAGCAAGAATGTCAGACTTGAGCCGGAGAGAAGAAAGACTCGACCTGTCGCATAGTCGGGGTCGTTCTGGAAGAGGTACAGGTGGTGAAGCTGAGAAAGACCCTGGTCAACGCGACCACCGATACCTCCAAGGGCGACGATATCAATTCCTTCGGGGTATTCTTTCCGAATCCAGTTGATAGCCTTTGCAAAGTCGGTCGACTCTTGGTCGGCGTCGTGGATCACAGTCGCGGGAGAGGGTTGCGACGAGTAGAAATCGCGGACTTGTGGGGTGAGAGAATCAAGGTCGCCAATGATGAGTTGAAGGTTAGACTAGAGAGTTAGCAAACCATTGAAAGTCAGCTCGAGACCAGTATCGCAACGTACGTATTTTCCATGGAAAGACGACAACTTATGCAGACGGTTCGCTCCGCCATCGGCGGCTACTCTCACAGAAGCTGTGACATGACCGTTTAGCACTGGAGTTGCAACATCAGCATGTCAAGCTACGTACAGTTCTTCCAGAGCTTGCGCAAATTGACGCCGTTCTTCAAGGGCTGATTCAGAATGAGCAGAGCAAAATCCTGGCCTATGTTATAGTCCTGGAGCAGCTTTGCAGGTCGCCATTCGAAAGATTTGGACGCCATGATTGAGAATATCTTCAGTTAGCATGCAACTTGCGATGAGCAAAAAATGATGAAGTAGATGCACTCTAAATCGTCGTATCCCTTGCGTAATATTCGCAAGTTGTTAGGTGAAGAATGATTTGCTTTTTCTTCTTCCTGAGAAATGGCGAGACAATGTCTAGCTTGAGAAATTTCCCCTCGTTTCTGTGCGACAGCTTTCTCCTTTCTTGCCTTTGCCTTCTGCTGATCCGTTGAACCAACGTGTTTGCTAGAACAAGCTTTGGTCTACTGTAACAGCCACAGTCTAGATAAAAAGTCAAAAAAGATCTAGGCGCAGTCTGCATGTCAAGTCTAGGAGGGTATAGAAGCACCTCATATGATCAGGAATGAATGCGCACTACCTAGATCGAGGCGCCAATGGTGGGGGAACGTCATGGTGCGATAAGGCTGTTATCAGATAAAGAGCACGGACGGTTAATTCACGGTTACACTTCTTTTTTTTTTTTCACGCAACCCGGCATCTCGGAGACCAGGGCCAAGTATTTCCAAGCATCATACTCCAAGTTTCGATGCTCCACCACTGCTGACCAATTCTTCTTGTATCTCCTGGTTTGCGCATTCGCTTTCGTTTCTTTGTTGACTCCCATACCCCAAGATGTATCGTACTGCTATGCGATCGGCCTCAAGGCCTGTAATTGCGAATTTGCGCTCGAATACGATCCGGTCTGTACCTCGACGATTTAACTCGACAACTACTCCGGCCGACAAGTCCCGATCATTCAAGAGCTCTCTAGTACGATTGGGTCTCGCCTTCGGCGCTGTCTACTACTATAACACAAGTCCCATCTTTGCTGATGAGGCTATCTGTATGTTCTAATTGGTAAAATGGACTCAAAATTGCGACTAACAACGAATAGCCAAAACGGTTCCCGCGCCCGCTGCTTTCTCTGATGACGACCTTCCTACCGTCGACTCCGTGCTTGAAGAGAAGCGCAAACAGATCAAGGCTAAGAGCGAGAAGCCCGCAGAGTCAACGAAACCCTCCGAGCCTCAGCCATCCAATACCCAAACCGCCGCCGCCGATGGATCACCTGCTGCTTTAGAAGAGGAGGCCGATCAGCAAGGCGCCTTCAACCCGGAGACTGGAGAGATTAACTGGGACTGCCCTTGTCTGGGCGGAATGGGTCATGGCCCCTGCGGCGAGGAGTTTAAAACTGCGTTCAGCTGCTTTGTGTATTCGACTGAGGAACCCAAGGGCATGGATTGCATCGAGAAGTTCCAGTTCGTCATATCGAACGACTTCATTTGATTATAGCTTGCTAATTCAGAAACAGGGGCATGCAAGAATGCTTTAAGAAGTACCCCGATATTTATGGCGCCGAGCTTGCCGATGACGAAGAGGGTGCTCCCACTCCCGAGTTTGATGATGAGCAGCCTGGCCCCAATGTAAAAAAGGCTCCTGAAACGGAAAAGGACCCTGTTACCGATAATAAACCCCTTCCCACAGAATCCTCTTCCTCTGCCGAGTCCGATCAGAAAGCTGCTCCCCGAGCCACCCCCAATGAAACCGAGAAGGGAGCCATCGTTAATGGATCCCGAAAGGTCCAGGATGTTGCTACTCCCATAGAAAAGCCGCACAACCCAGACTTGTGGCAGGATATGCATAAAACCGAAGTCCCCGCCAAGGAGATCTTCGTTGAGCCTACACAAGCTCACGATGCTACAGCTGCCAATGCCGAAATCAAGATCATCGAGCAGGAGAGGGAGGCTAAAAAGAAGGCGGAGAAGAAGCAATAAAGCTTGTACAACAATGGCGCTATTTGTGCGAAAAATCTACTATTTGTAAATTATTTAAGATATGGTCATGGACAAAGTCGTCCATGTGTACCAACGCTGTTCAATGCTGTATGAGAGAAGAGATAGAAGCCACAAAATTAATAGACACGATCACATCTCAAGCCTTGAATGATGAAATTCCCGAATTTCTTCTGTAAAGTCCATTTAAGAATGAGTTCATTGAACATAGGTATCAATTCGTGCCTCCGAATACATGAGATGAGTAAGGTAATGGACCGGTATCAACCAGAGTAGAGACTTATGGAACAAAGTAAAAATGCAGTGCAACAAAAAACTATACCTCCTCACCCACAAAAATCTTCATTTGCTTTCGGAGTCTTCCGTTGGCTGACGAGACTGGGGCTCACTCCGATGACAGGTTTGCGGACGGCTTCGACGAGTCTTAGAAGGCCGCAATTCTGAACATCGTACTGGGATATCATCGCCGCTCAATTCCTAAGAGCCACCCTTCTTGCCCTTGTACAGATATCGTCCAACAGCACCCTCAGCAGCTGTCACACCGGCAAGGATACCAGCACCGATACCAACGGCCTTCCAGTCGAGCTTGCCCTTCTCGTACAGACCCCACCCCTTGTAGCCAAGGTAAGCGCCCAAACCGACAACTGTTGCGAAGTTGGCAATGACGAGACCGGTAGCACTTCCGTCGGACAGACGAGAGAATTGTTGGATAAGCCAGTTGTCGGCACGCTTGGCTTTGGCGGCAGCTTCGTCACGCTTTCGCTTCTCCTCACGGGCCTCCTCCTCTCGCTCTAGACGTGCAGCTTGAGTCTCTGTCTTAACCTCCTGCTCAAGGAAGTCGTTGGGGACAGTGTGCACGCTAGGCATATCAACATCGACCAAAGAGGCGGTGGAGGCAGACTCGTCAGTGATGACCTGGGGAGGTTGAGGGGCAGCAGCCTGGTGGGGTCAGCAAGAGTGGTCGCAGTCATGGTGTTGTGATGTGAGACTACTCACCTCCTCAGGGCTCTGTTTAGGACCGCTGGCAGCAACGTCGGCGTAAGACACTATAGAAGAGTCAGTGATCTGATGTTGGGCACAAATACGTTACAGTGACGTGTATACTTACTGATGGTAAGGCGGGGTAGAGGGGATTCAAGTGTAGATTCGAGTTACTGAGGATGTAATATCCAGTTGTGTTTATCGCAAACGACGGGTTTGATCGAGAGAAACCAAGAGTATCGTGACCGAGGAGAAGATGGAGGAGGGAAGATGGCTCTGCATGTGACGCAGATCATGAAGCCAGCACCTTTTTGAACCTGAGCTTCCGCAATTCGCCGATGACGTATGCGGCTCGATACCCACTTAGCCGTTCTCCTTCAACAAGGAAGCAGGATTTTGCTTGGTTCGGAAGAAATTGGAGCCAGGAACAAGACCTGGGGGAGCGAATCAGGAAAGCCAATTCTTTGCTGATGCTGATCAAGTTTCAGTGACATTCAGTCAATTAAGTTAACGTAATTGATGACTTGCTTATTCTCTACCATCCCTTCCAAGGAATCCATGTCTCCCTCACAATGTCCTCCTCATCAATAACATAATACACATAAAACGCAGCGGCAGCTATGCAAGAGTGGTTGCACCACAACCGAACCTTGTGTCCAACCTTGAAGTCCTCATCAACCTTTCGTCCCTCGCTCGTTCCCAGGATCCCATGTTCCTGCGACAATCGGACCACACCCCACGCCGGACTGCCCACTACTCGGCCGAATCCGCTAAACGCGCTGGCCTCACGCGACAGCGCAATTACACCTGCGTTGACGAGTGCTTCGTTCCTCTCCGGGTAAACACTGCACACTTCAGCGGCAATAGATACAGATTGTTGCGTCTCCTTCACGAGACATGTCGATACTTGTTGAAGATCGTTACAGGGAAAGTTGCCTGCGTGTAGTTCGAGCCTGATGTTCTCTGGCATTGAAGCTTTGAGACTTTTGACCACGTGCGCTGTTGGTGTGCTGCCAACAGAGATGACAAGTTGACGGTCCGGAGGTAGAAGTTTGGCTGCTGCTAGAACGCTCGACACCTCGACGTTGAGAGTCTTCTCAGCTTCGTCTCGTGATCGGCCTCCATATGAATGGCCGGCATGACAGTAGAATCCGTAGATACTAATGGCAGATGACGCCTCTGCGCGCTCTACTAAACGAGTCAGCGCGGCGCTGTTGGCTTCAACGCCTGCTCGGTGCGATCCAACGTCGAGCTTGATGAAGACGTCCCAAGGCTGCTTGCTTAAAGTTGATTGTTCGAGAAATGTGACCTGTTGTTCATTGTCGACCATGAGCATAATACGGAGCGATTTCCGCAACTCCACCAATCTGGGTAGAACACCAGGATAAACAGGAAGACCGTACAGATACTGCGGAAAATTTAGCATTTCCCATCCTCACAAATATCCGGTCAGACTTACTTCTTCCAGCATACCCTCCTTCACCAAGGGTAAAGCGCCTTGGATCTCAGGGATAGTCGAAGCGATGATACCTCTGTATTTTCCATTCGCCATCATGAATCGGGTCACCTCAAGAGACTGCCGGAGGTGAGTCAGCTCATGATTACTGTCACGAATACATGACAACGTACCTTTAACGTCTTGACATGAGGTCTGAACCCTATGCCGAGTTTTTCGACATCTCGGTGCAAAGTTTCCACATTCTTTGTGAGTACGGGTAGATTGACAACCAGTGACGGTGTAGGAAGCTCCGAGACGTGTTTCCCGATATAAGATTTGTGGTTTTCCAGTGAATAATCCATCATGAGAAGCTGTCTAGGTTGCTTGGCTGTATGATGAAAGTGCTCAACGTGGGGCAAGTCGAAGAGTGTGGGGAGCAATGCTGAATGTCAATGAACAGCTGCTGCTCCAATTTATACTTCTTCTTCAGCTGGTTCACGGACCTGAGGTATTAATTCCTTGATGAGCGATAATTGGGATGAAGACGACCTTACAGTTTGAGTCTAGATATCCGTACTAGATAATGAACACCAATTCCGCGGCGGGCACAAGTTCTAGTGCTGATGGTTTCCCGCGGGCAATTACTAACAGTAATGGACGATATACCTCAATAAACTTTATGGGACTTTAATTTAAATACATTATAGCCCCCTTAGGCCGCATCTAATGATTACTCTCGTTTTTCCACCATCCCGGGTCTTGTTCATAGAGGTGTTCAGACTCTGAAATCCAGGCTGCTATCCCATTCAATACAGTAAATTATCTCGACACCATCCTGCATATCAAAGTGGAGCTCTGCGATCATCGACTTGAAGGCTCAACTACCAATGTCACAACGTTCCGTAGATCAGGCATGACAAACAATTTTAAGAGCCTTATTAGGCGACGCTGGCAGAATACCACCATCAATACGTATTCTGATTCTCAGGCCAAATCATCAATTTGGCATGAAGACAGAACGTCGATATGGTCGGCCTGTTACACTGCCTGCATGGTGAAGTTCACGCAAGCTCTGAAGCCGTTCGCCAAACATCTCAAGAATATTGGCCGTTGACGCTCCCTCAAGCTTGCACCTCGTTCATACCCCTTTCTTATCAGGCTTATACTTTCGACGAATTCTAGCTCTATTGTCTATTCGACAAGTTGAGTCATCCCGCTGTCGGCGTAGAAATGGATGATACGTCTTCCAACCAACATCGATTGACACAGCTTACACCGGAAATAATAACGTCAATCTCCATTAGTGAGGCCCCAAATCCATTTATCGGCCAATCGTGAGACAACTCATACTACAAAGTGCTTGTTGATTTGCTGAATAGCACACCCTCAACGCCCTGTGCCGAGTCGGCACCGAAAGATGTGGATTCTAGCACTTGCGATCCAAACAGAATCGGATTCTAGCATTCTACCTTGTTTCTCGAATGGTTATTTATTTCATCTTGATCTCACCGATTCTTCTTCTTTCTAATGATTAAAATGACATTGTTCAGTCTTTTCAGTAAAAAATCAAGAATTATTGGAAGATGAGCACACCGAACCAAGACGACCAAATTGGTGATAGTGAGAGTACTCACACTCATGTATCAAACCAAGATCCCGAAAAACAACCCAATACGGAGACAGAAGTACCAGATGCTCCCTATTCGAGCTTCTCAACATCTCAGAAGCGTCTCATTGTTCTGGCTGCTGCTTCGACAGCCCTCTTTTCACCCATGACGGCTCAGATATACTTCCCTGCACTCCCAGCTATAGCCAAAGACTTGGGCGTGACCACGTCACAGATCAACCTTACAGTCACGACTTACATGATCTTTCAGGGCATAACACCCATGTTCATTGGTTCACTGGCTGATAGTGGTGGAAGAAGACCTGCGTATCTGGTATGTTTCACCATTTACATTGCAGCGAACATTGGCCTTGCACTTGCACCTAGCTATGGAGCTCTCCTGGGTCTTCGATGTCTTCAATCTGCTGGTTCTGCTAGCACTGTTGCGCTATGCTTTGCGGTTGTGGCCGATGTCGTCACTTCGGCTGAGAGAGGTCAGTACATTGGTCTTACAGCCGTTCCATCTGTGCTGGGTCCATCGCTAGGTCCAATTATTGGTGGTCTTCTCGCCCAATACCTGGGTTGGAGATCAATCTTCTGGTTTCTCGCCATATTCGCTGGCGTCACCATTGTTCTTCTCGCCTTGTTCTACCCAGAAACATGCCGCGAGATTGTGGGAGATGGCTCGATCAAAGCACCTTTGATGTACCGCTCGGTATGGCAGATTCTTTTATCCCGACGCAAGCGCGAAGAGTCAGATAAGAATGGTCTGAGTCGACAAGCTTCTCGAGCTTCAACCATCAAGAAGTTCAAGTTCAAGGTTCCAAATGTGCTCGACTCCATTTTAATGCTTTTTGAGAAAGAAACGGGTTTCCTTCTAGGCTTCAGCAGTATCTGCTTCGCAGGCTTTTACTGCATAGCCACCGCTATGCCCACCTTGTTCAAACAGATATACGGCTACAATGAACTTGAGATCGGACTGACATTCCTTCCTCTGGCAGCTGGATCAGTCATTGCAGCGTTCATCGTGGGTGCTTTCACAAATCGCAACTACAAACGGCATTGCGACAAGCTAGGCATACCGTATGAGCGGAGTAAGCAACAGAATCTGTCCGGCTTTCCAATTGAGCGTGCTCGTCTGGAAATCGGTTTTCCTCTCCTGATGTTTGCGGCTGCTACGCTTGTCTGCTGGGGATGGGCGGTCCACGCCAAGGCCCATATAGCTGTTCCTTGTGTGTTAAGTGGACTTTTGGGCGTTGGGGTCGTTGGCTTCAACAATACAGTCAATTCTCTGCTGATTGACATTCATCCTAGAAAGGCCGGTACGGCAAGTGCAGCCAATAACTTGACGCGATGCTTGGTCGGCGCTGGGGCTAGTGCTGCAATTGTGCCCATGATTGATGCTATGGGCACTGGGTGGGCTTTCACCCTCGTTGGAGGATTGTACATCCTTGGATGCCCTATTCTGATTGCCATCATGGTTCGCGGAGTCAGGTGGCGAGAGGAGTTGAGGTTGAAGGAGGAAAGGAAGAAAGAGTCCAAGGAAGGTCACGAGTAAAGTTGACACTGGAGTTCACTAATGAGATAACAAGCAAGATTTCAGGAATCTAATCCTTACAATGTAGAAGTCTCGACAAAAATGACTAGAAATAACGAGACAATAATTAACAGAATATAATCAATCTCTAAATTGGGCGCTGAATGGTTCGATTATAGCAAATAGTTTGACGGAAAACTGTTTGTTCTGAGTGGGGGGATCATAATCAATCGTCGTGAATTTTTTCGCTTCCTAGGAACGCATCAAAATTTCGACCTTACAAAAACAGGCTATCGCCCCAAATCTTGCAAGTCTCGCCTATTGCGATGACACCAACGCTGACATTATGCCTTTTTCTCATTTGTGTACGGGGATAATAATACTGGGCAGCCTGTCGGCTCAGGCACTCTCAAGAGTAGTTTTCTCATCATTCATCTTGGTCATCACCATAGCCATCTATAGGTTATACTTTCACCCTCTATCCTGCATTCCTGGGCCAAGATTGGCCGCCGTATCGAGTTTTTGGCATGCCTATAATGCTCGAAACGGGCGGATGGCATACCTCGGAAAGACACTCCATCGAAAATACGGACCTGTTGTACGTGTTGGGCCAAATGAAGTATGGTTCAATAGCAAAGAAGCTTTCCATGCGATTTACAGTTTGTCATCTAGGAACATGAGTACATGACTATTAACTGACCTTTTGACAGGTAGCGGAAGCGGTTATGAAAAGTCGGACTTCTACTGTATGACCGAATAACCTTGAGTGAAGTAGGAGATGAAAACTGACATGTACAGTGGCGACTGCCTTGAGCAAGCCTCACATTGACTGGCATCTCACCCCTCAATTCCAAGATACTCTCGATCTTCTCTCAGAGCGGGATGTAAGACGCTACCGTATCCAGCGCCGGCTCATCGGGCCCGTGTATCAAACTTCCAACCTCATTCGATACGAAGCAGCCGTGGATGACGTTCTAGCACGCTCTATCGCCAAGTTAAAATCCCTGAAGGGTGCTCAAGTCGAACTCAACGAGTGGATGCACATCATTGCCGTCGAGTGCCTCGGCGCAATCGTACTATCATGGTCGCCAGGTATGCTAAAGAGCGGTACTGACAATGGTTCTGGAACTCACGCATATCATGGCTGGAGACGAAAGAGTGTCTTCGGCTTGTTCCCGATCATTGCTAAGCTGGAGTTCCTACACAAGTCAGTCGGACGATTTTTCAGTACGATCTGGGGTGTAAAATTTCAGCCGCCTAAGGACTTCCGCCCATTCTTCCCGGTAATATTTCCCTGTTGGTTACGCAACATGATGCGGTACTGATTAGTCTAGGATGTTGGCAAAAGAGTATCAAGACGTGTTAACGCAGCGACGAAATCTAAGCTTAACAAAGACGATCGCAAGGATCTCCTCACAGATCTTATCGGGCTACACAAGGCCAAACCTGAATTTACGGAACTTTATCTTCGCAAGATGGCCGTGACGAACTTTGGTGCTGGGCATGAGACGATGGCGTCAACACTAACCTCTATCTTTGCGCTTTTAGGCTCGAATGATAACATTCAAGCACAAATAGCCCACGAGGTCCTCGAAACGAGAGATTCAACCGACTACTTTACTGCAATACGATTGCCAGAGACACAATCTCTCATCAAGGAATCCAAGCGTCTATATCCCGTCATCAGCATGTCCTTACCGCGCAAGGTGCCTTCTGACGGCCTTCATCTCCATGGTTACTATTTCCCACCAAACACAACTGTGGGCTGCAACCCGGTAGCCCTTCATAGGAATCCAGATATCTTTGGTTGCGACTCATATGTGTTCAACCCATCCCGTTGGCTGACTGCAGACCCAAACACAGCGCGTACAATGGAACGCGTCAATCTTAGTTGGGGTGGTGGCTCAAGATCATGTCCTGGAAGACATCTAGCTGAGCTAGTGGTATTCAAAGTCGTCCCCGCTCTAGTTAAAGAGTTCAAAATTGAGGTTGCCCTACCAACTGAACATGAAGGTCGCTCTTACTTCTTATCAATGCTGACAGGAGTTAAAGTCCGATTCATTGAACGAGAGACAGTCTCATAATCAGACAAGAAACGAGTGTTCGAATCTTAGCGTTTGTTAGTCATATATGACGTCTTTCTGGGGACGCTGCCGACTCCGTTGCCAATGTGGTCATTCTCCAGTTGCGCCCTTCAGACGACATACACCACATTATTAATACATCATTATAAGTACCCAGAGATGCAATTTGGATTACTTTCAAGTGAAAGCATAAAATAAACGATGATGGTTCAACCAATTGTTAAAGAGAATGCTCTGATCAAGGGTAGCCGTGTCGCTTATGGTGTTTACGGGACAGGAAAACCAGTCGTCCTTATTCACGGAACGCCATCCTCATCCCTCATATGGCGCAACATTGTCCCAAAGCTCGTGGATGCCGGTCTTAAGGTCCACATCTTTGACCTTCTTGGTTTCGGTCTCTCAGAGCGCCCATGGGACTCGGCTGTTGACACCTCGATGACTGGTCAGGTTGCAGTTCTGGAGGGTCTTCTGGAGCTTTGGGGCCTGAAGAAGACTCATCTGGTTGCCCACGATATCGGAGGTGGAATCGTGCAGCGTTTTTCTGTATTCTCACCAGAGCGAGTCTTATCTCTTACCCTCATCGACGTTGTGAGCTTCGACAGCTACCCTTCAAAGCGTACGAAACAGCAAATGCAAAACGGCCTTGAAGCCCTGATAAAGACAGACAATGATAAACATAGAGTCCACTTCAGGGAATGGTTATTGTCTGCTGTCAAAAACCCTGAGAAGCTTGAGAAGTCCAGTCTAGACACTTATGTAGACTACATCTCGGGACCTATCGGGCAACCTAGTCTGTTTGAACACCAAGTTCGGCATTACGATCCAAAACACACTTTAGAAGTGGCTCCTCGTCTTCCTGAACTGGGGAAGCTACCTGTGCAGTTAATTTGGGGTGCGGATGATGCGTGGCAGAGTGTTGACTGGGCTCACAAGCTACACGATGCCATTCCTGGGTCAAGGCTGACAATTTTGGAGAATGCAGGACACTTTTCTCCTGAAGATCAACCAGAAAAAATATCAGAGCTCCTTATTGGCTTCCTTGGGAAATTTTGATCTCAAGAGGTACATATTAGTATTGACAGTCATGACAAGGTGTGTAAGCACTTTGCAATTTCTATATATGCTTCTCTTCAGCCACACTAGCGCATTGTCCTTTATATCAATTAAACTCTTCTCATAGCCTCGTTCTGTGCTTCTTTAGCTCGTTGATGCCATCTCGTGCCAGGCGCAAGGAACTCAAATACATGTGGCACGCCAGGCCAGAGGTGAAACTCCACTTCGACGTCGTCTTCCAACAGTCTCCTCACAAACTCTATATCCTCATCCCTGAACAAGTCCAGCGTTCCAACGTCAACGTATGTAGGTGGTAGTCCCTTGTAGTGCATGGCCCTTGCTGGCGCTGCATAAGGCGACACGTTTGCGTTTGGCTGCCCAGCCATGTCTTCACCGACATAAGCCTTCCACGCGAGCTGATTGTGTTTGGGGGTCCAAGTAGCAAGTTTCAGGAACTCTGTGTTAGGGGGATGGCAGATCCGGTCGTCCAACTCGGGATATATAGCAATTAGTTTTGCAATTGGTGGATTGAGCTCTCTGTCCCTAGCCAAGAGGACAGTGCCGACAGCTATACCTCCACCAGCACTATTACCTTTTACACAAATCCGTTTTGGGTCAACGTTAAGCTCTTTCGCATGGTCAACAAGATACTTGAGACTTGCGAAACTATCCTCAACAGCTGCAGGGAAAGGGTGCTCAGGCGCAAGACGATAGTCAACAGCGAACACCGGCCTTCCAATTTCGAGCGCTAACCCTGCATTCGTTCCTCCACATATCTCCACAGTACCTGAGATGAAGCCACCGCCATGAATCACTAGGATTGCAGGCTGTGGTTCTTTTGCCATAAGGACTTCTGGTGTTGCATAGTGGCGGAGGAGTATCTGGGTGCCATCGTAGCTCTCAACCGAATAATCTGTCTGTTTCACGACATCAGAAGAGGGTGGCTTAGGAAACACTTTCGCAAAGAGAGCATGATTGTTGTAACGGATGTCAAGGGCTGTCTCAGGAGGAGCTGGGGAGCGGCCGGATTTGATAAGAGCGAGTGCCTCGGCAAATTCAGCGTCATATTGAAGGCCAGACATGACGAAGTATGGGGTTTGTTCTAATTATTGATGGCTGAGATTCCTCGCGAGTCTGAGAGAAGCATTGACAGTCGCTTGGGCCTTTATATAATTGTCTATACCGAGGTTGAAGGCTGAGCTATTGTGAGGGGTACAATTGAGTTTGACTCAAACAGCGATTAAATGCAAATAATTTCGGCCGTCGGAATGATTGACTTTGACGACTGTATAATCCTGGCGAACTGGTTTCCATGATGAATATGAATTTGACGTTGGAATAAGTCAGCGATTTTTTGCCTGATTGGCTGGTTCGTACGGATTCTCGTTTGGGCATTCTCGTTTAGACAGCTTGTGACTGAATGATATACAGTTGTTACACTAACATCAGACAAGATGAAAGTTAGCACCAAATTAGTACTTTATTGATTAAAGACTAATGGTTTCAAACATTCTTGCAAGCCCTAGCCCTTAGGTGCTGAGAAGAATCAGGGGCGCAAAAATGAATCCATCAAAGCTTATACTGAAATTATCCCAAACCTGCCTATGTATTTCTGTCATCTATATTCGAAGTTAAATTCCATGCGACCCTCTAGCCTGCCTATTACAAGTTGTAAGATTAACTGTTCCCTGAAGGGTTTATTGTTCCCTGACTCTTCAAAATGAAGTAAGGCAGGCTAGTTTATGATTCTGCTTGAATTGCCGCATAATTGACGAGTAACTGTTTGGACCCCTTATGATTACATACCTAGTGAGAAGGCAATGGAGACGTTTGGAAACAAGATGGCGTGCCGCAAAGAATCACGTGATATCATCGGTGGATGGCCAGCCCGAGACACCGGTCTAAACTAAGCGTGGCGTGGGTCCAACCCATCCATCGATTACCTCGTCGAAAAGTACAGATCGCGACTTGCAGGTTGCAACCAAGAAATTGGGAAATTCAGCCACTTGGCGGGCAAATAATCGCAAACACTCGAATAGAGTCAACTATCTCATCTAATGATATAGTTTACATAAAAACTCCTCCTCAGATCGAGATACATCTATCTCAACCCCTTCGCCCACCATGGCGCCCCTCGTCGACAACCCCCAGATCAAACACGCCGAGCTGCTTCGCCCGTTGTCATTCCATTTCCACGCATACATCTGGCCCTTTACTATAATATGGCCCATCTTCCTCGCCTTTTACTTGAGCCCAGAGCTCTACGGAAAGTATATTGGTGCGGAGGAATGGACTGTCGTCTGGGTTGGAACTATTATCACTCTGCAATCTCTCGTCTGGCTCAGTACACACTGGAGTGTCGACCTTGAGGGCAAGTTCAAGGCCTCCAAGGCGAAGGATATTGAGAATGCAGAGTTAATCAAGGTTATTCCTATTGCAAACGCCGGCACTGCCGAGATTTGCAAGCTTATTCGCGATAAGGTGGGGAGATCATGGTATTTAGAAACAGCTCAAATTGCTAACATCGTCGGTACAGGCTGGTGGTAAGCTCAACACCTCGTTCCTCTTCCAGAAGCGCCGCTTCCTCTATGATCCCACCACCAAATCTTTCACCACACTCAAGTATGATATCGATACCGAGCCTAAGCCTTCAATCGGCCACTTCCAGACCTCAAAGGGTATCCAGACCCAGACCGAGCTGTCGCGAATTGAGCAGCACTATGGCACCAACACTTTCGATATTCCTGTTCCTACCTTCACCGAGCTCTTCAAGGAGCACGCAGTTGCCCCGTTCTTCGTCTTCCAGATATTTTGTGTTGGACTTTGGATGCTTGATGAGTACTGGTACTATTCGCTCTTTACTCTTTTCATGCTGGTCGTGTTCGAGAGTACCGTCGTTTGGCAGCGTCAGCGTACCCTCAACGAGTTCCGTGGCATGAGCATTAAGCCTTATGATATGTGGGTATTCCGTCTGGGTAAGTGGACTGAGGTACAGAGCGACCAGCTCCTACCTGGTGACCTCGTCTCTGTCAACCGAACCAAGGAAGACAGTGGAGTTGCTTGTGATATGCTTTTGGTTGAGGGTACTGCTATTGTCAACGAAGCTATGCTTTCTGGTGAGAGTACTCCTCTCCTCAAGGACTCCATCCAACTTCGCCCCTCCGATGTTCCTCTGGATGCCGAAGGTCTTGACAAGAACGCTTTCCTGTGGGGTGGCACCAAGGTTCTCCAGATTACCCACGGAAACCCTGATCAGGAGAAGCCCAAGCTTTCTTCTGGTGTCCCCCCTCCCCCGGATAACGGCGCCATGGCTATTGTCATGAAGACTGGTTTTGAGACTTCTCAGGGTAATCTGGTCCGAACTATGATCTACTCCACCGAACGAGTCTCTGCCAACAACGCCGAGGCTCTCTTCTTTATTCTGTTCCTTCTGGTCTTCGCAATTGCTGCCGCCTGGTATGTTTGGGATGAGGGCGTTCGCAAGGATCGCAAGCGCTCTAAGCTCATGCTTGACTGTGTCTTGATTGTCACCAGTGTCGTACCTCCTGAACTTCCCATGGAGCTTAGTCTCGCTGTCAACACCAGTTTGGCAGCTCTCGCTAAGTTAGCTATCTTTTGTACCGAGCCCTTCAGAATCCCTTTCGCTGGCCGTGTCGATGTGGCTTGCTTTGACAAGACCGGTACTTTGACTGGTGAGGACCTTGTTGTCGAGGGTATTGCTGGCCTGGCTCTTGGACATGAAGATGAGATTAAGGACACCAAGGAGGAGGATGGTGCTCACTCGACTATGACTCCCGTCACCGAGGCTTCTCTTGAGACTAAACTGGTCCTTGCCACCGCTCATGCGCTTGTCAAGCTTGATGAGGGAGACATTGTCGGTGATCCCATGGAAAAGGCTACCCTCACCTCACTTGGATGGACTCTTGGTCGAAACGATACTCTCATGAGTACCAACAAGGCTGGCAGCACACATGGTACCGTTCAGATCAAGCGTCGATTCCAGTTCTCTTCCGCCCTAAAGCGCCAGAGCTCTGTTGCCATGGTTCACGGAAACGATATCAAGACTGGCCACAAGATTAAGGGTACTTTTGCCGGTGTCAAGGGCGCGCCCGAGACAATCCAGAAGATGCTCAAGGTTATCCCGGATGACTACGAAGAGACTTACAAATACTTCACTCGCAAGGGTTCCCGTGTTCTGGCTCTGGCCTACAAGCAGCTCACTATCGATTCTGAACTTGGTTCTGGAAAGATCAACGATTTGAAGCGAGAGAAGGTGGAATCCGACTTGACATTCGCTGGCTTCCTCGTCTTGCACTGCCCTCTGAAAGAGGATGCCAAGGAAGCTGTCCAGATGTTGAACGAGAGCAGCCACCGTGTGGTCATGATTACTGGAGACAACCCTCTTACCGCCGTTCACGTCGCTCGTGAAGTTGAAATCGTTGACCGTGACGTTCTGATTCTCGACGCCCCTGAAGATAACTCTAATGGTGATAAGCTCGTGTGGAAGAGTGTTGATGATAAGGTCAGCATCAAAGTCGATCCCACCAAGCCCATCGACCCTGAGATTATTCGCTCCAAGGATATTTGTGTTACTGGTTACGCTCTTGCCAAGTTCAAGGGACAAGTTGCCTGGAATGAGATTCTGCGCCATACCTGGGTCTACGCTCGTGTTTCTCCCAAGCAAAAGGAGGACATTCTTCTTGGCCTCAAGGATATGGGTTACTACACTCTGATGGCTGGTGACGGTACCAACGATGTTGGTGCTTTGAAGCAGGCTCACATTGGTATTGCTCTGTTGAACGGAACTCCTGAAGATCTCACTCGTATCGCTGAACATGCCCGCAACACCAAGATGAAGGAGATGTATCAGAAGCAATGTGATCTCATGAAGCGTTTCAACCAGCCCGCTCCTCCTGTCCCTGTTATGATTGCCCACCTTTACCCCCCTGGACCTCAGAACCCTCAGTTTCAGAAGGCCATCGAGCGCGAAGCCCAGAAGAAGAACGTCACCCCTGAGGAATACGCCAAGTCTCAAGGCTTCGATTTCGAAACCATCACCTCTCCTGGCGCTCAGGCTCTTATGGATGCTGGTCCCCATGCTAACCGTCAGGGTGAGGCTGCCAAGAAAGCTGCCGGTTTCGCTGACAAGCTTGCATCTGGTATGATGGAGGCTGAGTTGGGAGATGACGAGCCTCCTACTCTCAAGCTCGGTGATGCTTCAGTCGCTGCCCCTTTCACATCCAAGCTCCGAAACGTCGTTGCAGTCCCCAATATTATCCGCCAGGGTCGTTGCACTCTCGTCGCTACTATCCAGATGTACAAGATTCTTGCTCTCAATTGTCTTATTACCGCCTTCTCCTTATCCGTACTGTACCTTGAGGGTATTAAGTTTGGCGACACACAATATACCATCAGTGGTATGCTCATGTCTGTCTGCTTCCTTAGCATTTCTCGCGCTCGTGTTGTCGAGGGTCTGAGCAAGGAACGTCCTCAGCCCAACATCTTCAACGTCTATATCATCGGATCCATTCTGGGACAGTTTGCTGTTCACATTGTTACTCTGATCTATATCGCCCGACTTTGCGATAGACTTGCTCCGTAAGTCAATACTCTGCTTAACATGAATAGGAATGAATAGCTAACATTACATAGTCGCTCTGAGGATGTTGATCTTGAGGCTGAATTTTCTCCGTCTCTGCTCAACTCTGCCGTCTACCTTCTCCAGCTTATCCAGCAAATCTCCACCTTCGCTATCAACTACCAAGGCCGTCCCTTCCGTGAGTCTCTTTCTGAGAACAAGGGTATGTTTTACGGTATTGTGGGTGTCTCTGGTCTGGCCTTTGCCTGCGCTCTCGAGCTCTTCCCCGATATCAATGAGGGAATGAAACTCGTCCCCTTCTCCGACGAATTCAAGACCAACATGACAGCTGTCATGGTCATCGACTATGCTGCTTGCTGGATCATCGAGGTTGGCTTGAAGAAGTTCTTCAGTGACTACCGACCCCGCGATATTGCCGAGCGACGGCCTGAGCAACTGGAGAGGGAGGCTATTCGTCGTGCCGCCGCGCAGAAGAAGAAGGATGAGGAAGAGGAGCAGAAGAGACTCGAGAAAGTTGCCGAGTTTGAGCGTAAGGTTGAGGAGCGAAGGAGAAAGATTGAGGAGTGGAGAGCTGGAAGGACTTGATAACCTACCCACCAATGCTAATGAGATGTTTGACATTTTTGGGTAGATTACATGGGAGGCTTTAGACAAGCGTATCATTAGACAGGAGGAAATTATCAGTGAAGGGCAGACTGGAGAAACTCTGAGTCTGTTATGTTGTAGATGTATAATATTGATGGAAATAGACCTGATCATATGAACACACCTTGCAATTTAAGAATGATATCGAAGTGACACTTGACCGCTTGAACATCTATCTGGAGTGCCAGAACCGCTGCTTAACATTGCCGGCTCTGAAAGCTTGTAAATCTCAACTGTAGCACCAGTATTCACCTCATTCACGAGTGAGCACGACATCTTGAAGTATTTTTTTTATTTTTTATTCATTGCTATAGTACAGACAGACTCGATTTCCAAGTCTATGGAGGTGGTAGAACAGTAGGAAAGAAAAGCATGGGTATATCAATCGCTCATACACCCCCCATTCTCTTCCCTAATTCTCACACGAAAGGCATCCGTACTGAGAGTTTATCTCTATCCCTTTTCCCCTTTTCGCCACATTGCCCATTTGCTTTAAACTAAGTAGTTCTCTCTACGCTCGAAATGAGCTTAGTGATCATTTATTTGGGAGGGTTGGAGGCGACGAAGGCAACGCCCTTCTCGATGTTCTTCTTGAGGTCGACGAGAGCAGCCTCAACGAGCTTCTCCTCGTTGGCATCGAGCTTGCCGAGAGGGTGAATCTTCTCAACACCCTCGGGGCCGAGCTCAACCTTGGAGCTAAAGAACTCAATGCCCTGGTCCTTGTAGAGAGGAGACTCGACGAAAGAGGGCTCAATGACACCCTTCTCACCCTGGACAGCGCGGAGGATAGAGTCAGCCATGCGGGCACCAGCCATGGCCATGGAGAGAGTGGCGGAGCCAGCGCCGTCCTTGGCCTTGACAACCTCATCACCACCAAACTGGACACGCTTGACGAGCTCAGCGTTGGAAGAAAGGTCGGGGTGGTTGGACTGAGAGAAGAGAGGAACGATGGTGACACCGGAGTGACCACCGACAACGGTGATGTTCTCGTCCTTGGGGTCGGTGCCCTTGATCTCGGAAACGAATCGGGAGGCACGGACAACATCGAGGGTAGTGACACCGAAGAGGGTCTTGGGGTTGTAGACGCCCTCGGCCTTGAAAACCTCCTTGACGATAGGGACGGTAGAGTTGACAGGGTTGGAGATGATCAGGAGCTTGGCCTTGGGGGCAGCCTGAGCAGCGGCCTTGGCGAGGTCACGGACGATGGAGGCGTTGGTGTTGAAGAGATCGTCACGGGTCATACCGGGCTTGCGAGGAACACCAGCGGGGATGAGGACAACCTCGGCACCAGAGAGAGCATCCTTGAGGCCGGCGGCGTTGGGCTCGTAGCCCTTGACGGTAGACTTGGTGTTGACGTGGGAGATGTCAGCGGCAACACCTGGATATAACTTGTTAGCTGATAGTCCAGATCTGGTTGAGGTGGCAACAAAGGCGAATTGAGTTTGAGCCATTGCGGTCAATGTGACCGCGGCTCAATCCTCGTTCTTGCCATATAGATTCGCAGTTGGTTTGCCCTTGACCGAATAATAGCTGGTTTCGTTACGTACCGGGTCCGCCACGGATATCGTAGAGAGCGAGGTCAGTGACGCGGGGGTTCATCTTGAGGAGAAGAGAGAGAGGCTGGCCAATGCCACCGGCAGCACCGAGGACGGTGACCTTGGAGAGCTATATAAAACATGTCAGCAAATGTTGCAAGTATTCAAGCTGTCCTGGCCATTGTAAAGCTGAAGTCCTTCCTCATGATGGTTTCTCGACAGCCTGGCCGGTGTCGGTCGGTGAAGAGGAAAAAAAGACAAAGAGGGACAAATGTGCGAGCTTGCTTGTTAGCAAGGGCAATTACTTACATCACGGGCGGTGGCCGAGAAAGCACGGCGCTGAATACGAGAAGCGGCGAACATTGTTGCGATTAATTGACTCTTCAATTGGAGAAAAGGGCAAAAAAAAGGACGGGATGGGGGTGGAAAGAAGAAAAGGTTGGCGATGAGCACTTTAAATACGGGGAGGAAGACCCGGAAGGAGGAGGATGGGGAAGCTCCAGTGCGACGCAATTCAAGGCATATTATGCCTCGTTGGGTTTAGCGCATCGGGCTGAGGGGCCCGGAGCGGAGGACGCTCGGAATTTCGAATTTTGAGAAGATACGGAGGGCCGAACGAGAACATGGGCTTACAGTATGATGGAGTATCTGTTACTATGTAGGGAGTGTTTTTATAAGTCGAATTGACATCTGCATTGGCCTTCTGAAGCAATGTATAAGTCTCGACTTGTCTGGCACTAAGGGGCTGCTTTGCATAGGCCACTTAATTGCTAAATCTTAGTTGGAATATGTCAGTAAGTCAAGAAAACTGAAGCTGCAGTAGTTCACCATCCTTACTGTCTGGTTGGCTCGCTTCGATAGTAATCACTTATCCTTTCATCCGGTAATGCAGCTCCTCTTAACTTACACTGCAATGATGGTTTTATGGACCTATGCTCTATGAACATCCAGCATGAGGCGGGTCAATGAACAAAAGCTTGCAGAACCACATGATGATTCCTTTTTCAGAACCATACGGGTGCCTCGGAAAGAAAGAAAGCTTTCAGAGAATAATTACACGTGTACGGAGTACGGGAAAAGAACCGAGCACCAATAGCCTGTTATGTCCATACAAGAACTAGCTCTTAGTTGTTCCAGCCTGGCTGTCAAGCATCAAGTTTGTCATGATTGGAAAGATATCTCTCAACAGGCCATGGAACAAAGGAGCGGATACGTTTGCCTTAGGGATTTAAACGATTGTAAATTCGTCAACATAGAGGTGCTGAAAGGCAAAAGTCGGCGTGTGAGTCAGCAACCAGAATGCTCTTAGACTTTGGAGGGGCTAAGATGGTTTGGTGGGGGAGCTTCTAGGTCTCTTCTTTAACGACGTCAACAATCCCATTTTCAACAATTGCCACCTATTCATCTTCAGTGAAAGGGAAAGTCGCCCTGCCACATTGAACAACCAGAAAGCCCCAGAACCTCTCTTTTGACACGAGAATAACGAGCTATGTCCATCGCACAGCTCTCGCAGCTGTTACCACTTCCCGACGAAGAGTTGAAGCAGATCCTCGATTACGCCTCAACACTCTCCACGACAGAAGCCGCAGAGCATTTTGGAAATCTTCTTGGAGACTCTCCTCAAGCCATCGAGTTTATATCGTCGTTTAATTCCCGACGACATACTTCGGCGCCCGGGAGCTCGTCATACTCCAATGCTGCTGCACCGCCTGAATCCGAATCACAGAATATCGAGGCCGTACCCAAGACGAAACGACAACCAAAAAAGAAGAAGGCAAATATTCACACACCGCAGGCGAGACAAGTTAGCGACTATGCTGCGCCTGCCGGTACCACATACAGTAAAAAAGATTTGAGTCTTGACTACATCCCTCAGCGTTCGAGCGCGCCCAGCAGTAACAATGCTTCACGATCGAACACGCCTAAGCCGGACCCGAAGCCCGTCGCGAAGCCCCCTCCCAAACAGCATGCCTCAGCTGGTTATCTTATTGGGGAAGGGCCACCAAAACCTAAGCCCAAGTCTACGCCAGGGTCAAGGAGTTCCACACCAAAACCAGTCGCAAGCACAAAAATATCTATAGCTGGAGGCTTGCCAATGGCTGGCGCCTCAACTGCTATCTCTGATCTCGATGCTGCTATCAGGGCGCTTGAAATTTCGACAAATCCCATGTTGGAGAATTCCAAGTCTAGGAAGTGCAATTGTGTTGCTACAAGACACCCGCTTCAAGCCGCTGCACCCAATTGTCTCTCATGCGGCAAGGTAATATGCATGAAGGAAGGCCTTGGGCCTTGCACATTCTGCGGCAGCCCTCTTTTGACGCCAGATGATGTCCAAGCTATGGTCCGGGAGCTCAAGGATGAGCGAGGTCGCGAACGAATGGCAGCCAACCGTGACGCCAACCGCCGTGCTGACGTTGCTAAGACCCCAGCGCCATTCACCCAACCACGCGGCAACGACGGCGCTTCATTAAGCGACGCTGAAACCAAGGCTCGTGCGCATCGCGACAAGCTTCTCAATTTCCAAGCACAAAATGCCAGGCGTACAACAGTCCGCGATGAGGCGGCTGACTTTGATGTCGGCGGAGCACTTACAGGAACAGGCAGCATGTGGGCAACTCCCGAGGAGAGAGCGCGAGAGTTGAAACGACAACAGAAAGTTCTTCGCGAAATGGAGTGGAACGCGCGGCCAGATTACGAGAAGCGAAAGCAGGTGGTGAGCATTGACGTGGTTGGTGGCAAGGTTGTTCGCAAGATGGCAGCGGTTGAACGGCCTGCGACTCCTGAGTCCGAAGAAGACCCTGTAGACGACGGCGTGCTTGGAGAGACATCAGCAAACAAGAACGGCGGAAAAAGCGGAGGAGCCTTCAGCGGAAACCCTCTGCTGGGAGCGTTGATCAAGCCAGTATTTGATGCCAAGGGCAAGGGTGCGGAAGTCGAGGGAAGAGAGTCGAGGAAAAAGAAAGGATGGCAAAGAGTCCAGCATGATTTGGATAACAATGAGGAAGTGATCTTGGATGGAGGCGTTCAAGGGCATGATAGAAGCGATGAGCCAGCTTGTGGATGATACCACGAATAGCACACGGGGGGTTTAGCCATGATGAAAAGCCATTTCTGGAGGTTAGACTTAGACAGTGTTCATATCATGATAGGCTTTACGCTTAGAGACTAATCAGCCAATAAACACATAGTCATAGAGGTCAAAGTAACGAGGAAATGCTATAAATCGCTTCTTACACCAATCCATTACGTTCTTTCTGTATCGTTTTTGAGTACTTAATACAAGCGACACTTTTGTTCATATAATTAAGATGCTCTCCTATTGGCACGTGATCTCGCGTCATCAACGTCTCGCTCTGGACCAAGCGTGTCATGGGGTCCCATTGAATGAGGGGGACAGCCGAAGTTGGGGTTACAGGGGTGAGGTCATTGCTGTCGTACTTGTTCGTCTGCATTTGAGCTGAGGTATGTTATCGAAGATGATTCGATACAGTGCTATGAGGTGTTCTACTCCAATAACCATGTCTTGGATGTTTTTACTGATGCCTGCACGCGTTGCGCGAGTACATCACTTTATCCTCCAAAAGTCCTCATAAAACCTTGCAACGCCACGCGGCTTTTTGTATTTTCGAGGTGCATGAGTGGGAATGAGGTCTTTATTCGCACCTGAGATCAGCTCGGCCTTTTTGTCAGCACACAGTCGAAGTGCTCACTCAAGGCTCTGCAAGGTCACGTCTCTTTCGTTGTGTCATTAATTGAGCACGCAACCCGAACCACTTGTGTTACAAAGAACCTGGAGGATAATACGTATCTAACCACAGTCCTGTAATTCTAGCGGATGAACGCCCTGCAAGATGCCTGAGGGCAACCCTGTAGCCACTAAAGCTTAGTGTAGATACACTAAGCTTTAGGTATCTTTAGCACATTTCGGCTCTAGGCTTGGCTCCTCCGGTCCCCATGCAGGCGCACATTTTAAGGTATTTTCTGTGCTTGAGTCAAGCCAAGTCGCGTATCAGACCGCGTTGAGACCATGCCAAACTACAAACCACCAGGTGCAGGCAGATGTAAAATGGCAACCCAATCCAGCACACTTCCATTGGCAGTGTTTATTCTGCCTTTTGGCTTCTTGTCGAGTTTTCTACGTAGAACTTCCATCATTCATCAACTATAGCTTCATAACGATTTGCATCAAATACACAAGAAAACATTGGATATCGATATTGAATCGTCGAACCCCAATTATTCCCTAGCTCCCTTGGGGCCCGGATTTCCCGCCGCGTGGACAGTCTCAGCATCCATCTAGACCCTAGACCCTTCTCTCTGGGGGCCTCTAACGTGCCAATCACCCTCCACTTCAGTTGCCAGTCTACGTTCTCCAGCACCCCAAGTGAGGGTTCATTTGTACAGCGGACCTACTAGGCTTACACGTTCTGGAATCCCTCCAATTGTGGTCCCTCTTCAGCAACTTGCTCTTCACCCTAACAACGTTCACAACTCCAACCTGGAGGCTTCATATTCCCGACATGAGTCCAAATCAGCCTCTGGTTGAAATTGCGCTGGATAATAATCGCATTGCGCCTCCTCCGCCATTCAAGGCGGCTGATTCCCGACTGGGCGCTACCACTGACACAGCACCAGCAACAGTGACGGGAGCGCGACAAGGTGGGGATTGCGCGGTACCACTACCACCCCAGGCCGACGCGCTCTCGCGAGCCTCCCACCCAAACCCGATTACATCGATAACGCCTACACCAACTGCTGTGCGTGCCAGCGATATTGCTGTTGATCCAACAGCTGGAACCACAACTGCCCATGCCGTCGTTGCCGCAGCTATCGCTAGAATGCACCGCAAATCCTCCATCGATCACGATGACGGCTCTACTCAGAGTCATCCTCACTCAAACACCGATTCTCAAGAGACCACCATGACCGCTTCCACAGATCCCGCATTTACGCCTCCAGCTAGTGATGCCAGCAACTGTGCACCCGGCCCATCAAGCCAGGACAGTCAGTTGTTACAACTCTCCGAGGTTGCTGCTGCTCAGCACAGAATCGCGACAGATCCTTCAAATTCACGGAAGCGAATGGCGGATGGAGAGGTTAAGAGCCGGACAGATAGCCAAAGTCCCGTGAAGGGTCATTCAAGAAATCCCAGTGCTGTGAGCAGGACATCCACAGCAGGCGGTCATCTTGGAGAGGTATGTCGAATCCGGTCTAACCAAGACCGCGTCTCATTCGAGGGTATAGTCAAATGCTTGTGAAATCACGACTAACACGACTGTTCTAGTTGTCCAACGAATTAAAAACGCGTTTATCATATGCTATGGTCAAAGTCAACAAGGGATGGCAGTCAAACTCACTCGAAGAGGTCGAGAACATGGCGTCCCAAGCTGCCTCCCCAGTCTCGAGTACCTCTACTATACACCACCGACAGGGTTCTTCAGCAAGTCCCCCAATACCCATGAGCAATCCACCCTCCTCCTCTGCTCCTCTACCACATCCATACGGCTCGGCTAGCCAACGCCGAAAATCAAATACACCCCCAAGCTCCTCGTGGAACAAACCCTCTCTTGCACCCCCAGCACCCATTCGGCCTTCAGTTCTCGTGCCAACCTCTCACGCGAACCCACGCCGTAACTCCCATCCCAATCGAACGCCGAACATGTTATCAAACTCTCATTCTGCTTCACCCCATACACCTGGTCAATCGTCAACTATGTCGCATGGACCCAAATCGCGCGTTATGGGCGACCCAGTTCTCATGTCACCACATCAAAATGTTAGGGAACAAGATGCTATTGAGACCCTGCTGTTCATGAGCAGTCCAGGCAACTCGGCAAACTTGAAGCACGCTTTCTCTCCTACAGGATCACCAGGGCCCAATTCTGGGATAGCTCAACCTCCGCCTCCACGACACGCATTACCTTCAGGACCCAGGAAACCACTTCCCACGTCGCAACGGCAAGCACAGCAGATGCGAAAAGCTCCCTATGATAAATCGCCTATGGCTCCACCACCTGGATCGCCAATGGATCTGGATTCACCACAGCAACATTACACTGCACAGAACCGGGCGGCACCCAGACGGCGAACAATTGGTAGCCGGAGTCAGTTAAGAGGAACGCTGTCGTTGCCGAGTGGTATTGGACTGGGCAATGGGAAAACAAGAAAGCCACTGCGAGATGAAGATATAGAAAGAATGCTTGACAAGGCGAGCGTGGAAGCGGCCGACAGCTCCGATGATGAGGAGATTTTGATACCAAGAAGAGCCGTCGCAGGGGTTATGCAATCATAAGGGGCTGAACGTATATCTGTGTTTATAATTGGCGCCCCCTGTTTGGTTCACCCTGATCATATGAGTGCGCGCTATTTGTAGGCATTCTCACGGCACGCTCAGACCCGATGACTGGCCATATCCTGCCCTCTTTAGACCCAGAGTTATGGGCTTTTTCTCGCGACTAAGTTGATGGGCTCGCGAACTTTCGTGTCAAGGAGGTTCTTCCCGAGAAGATCATTTTGTCCAGAGTTAGTACTTGTTGGTCTAGTCCGATTGGTATGCGAGGAGTTGTAGTGCGGCTGGGCGCTTCGATTTCTGGAAATTATATCGGTCTGCGTTGGTCTGCAGACCAGTTTGTTTTACTACAGTATGGTGCGTCAGATTATATGACTGGCTATTCTTTGCATAGTGGGATGGTGGTACCTCTAGCATGAAGACACGAGATGACCATGTGTCCTGCGATATCACGAGTCACCATGAGAAAATCGGCGTTTGAGGCGATTGTTTTCATACATATATATAGGACTGTGGCGTCTGTCAATACCACATTGCATCCTTGAACCAGCTTTTTCCACTGAAAACTTCACAGAGGACGATAGCACATGAAACGTTTACCGATATTTGCTCTTTTGGAATGGGCTGACCTACGTACAGGCTGCTCAAAGAGAACGTGGTTTATTTGGTCTTATGTGCACAGTCGCGTTTGTTGTGTTTAGAAGCCAGTTGGGTTTCGCCTGGATAACCCCTAAAGCCAGATTTACACTCTGATGTTACAAATTACGCCTGCCCATCAACGCCTAACAAATGATCCCGCCAAATCTTGTCGCATCTCATTCTTGATTTGCGTGCTCTGAGACAAACATCATCACCATGCCCTCCCAGTCTGTGCTGGCCTGATATACTCAGTGATGCTTGCAGCAACTGAGCTTGCAGGCCTGGAAGAGTCATATGCATTACTAGGTAAGCCTAGATAAGTGCTCTGGGTACGGCCTTGTCGACCCAGAAGGAAATCTGTGCCGCTGGTCCTCCGATTCGCAACCGTCGCTCTGTGCTCAAGCTCAGCCCAAGCAGCAGCAGACCTTCGGCGTCGGGCATCTGCACTAGCTGTGGCGTCTGCTAAAAAGAGAGTATAGTCGTTAGTGCTCTCGTTGCTTGATTCACTGGAGAGAGTGATGCTGCGTCTAGCAGTAAGGGCATTTAGAGCTCGTTCCCGGTGGTCCACGCCGAGTTCATCGTCTGTGCCGAAGCTCCTAGTAATCCTGTTGGTGTGACAGTTGTATGAGCAGAGGGTTGTCTCGTCTGCCTCTGCCATCATTGTAAGGCGGTTGGAAGCGGTCTTTGAGAAGTCACTTGCGGCGTGTCGAGGAACATAAGCGCCCCCATAAGCGGGATACGTAGGGGTTTGAGGTAAAGAGTCATCATCGTCGAACTGGTTCGCTGCTGAGGTAGACCAGAAACGAGAAGCTCGCCGAGAAAAGCGAGATTGTGTGGGTGATTGAACCTTAGAAGAATGTGAGAAAGAAGTGACGAGAGGGGAACTGGGGGCATATTACGTCTTGGGGGATCACTTGTACGGTATCGTCATCTTCACTGTCATCATACAGGCGAACAGAGTGGGAACGCCGTCTGGAACCAAGAGAGAGCCGGCGAGAAATGATGGAAAAGAACGACTTCTTGGGAGATTGGGTGTCAGGGAGAGACTTGGATCGTTGAGTTCGTCGGGACTTCAGCATGGCGTCAATTATGTTGAAGAAAAGGAGTGTGACGCGGTATAAGTTGAAAAAAGAGAAAGAGAAAGAGAAAGAGATGGAGAAAGAGGAAGAGGAAGAAATGAATGAATGTTAAACGTGATGTGTATCAAAGTGAGACACAATCAACCCGCTCCCTCTTCTCTTCTTCTTTCTTGCGAACGAGTTGGGCAAGGCTCAAGTTTATATCCACAATGCCCCAGAATCGAGCATACCCCCATTTCAATAGTTGGATTGGGAGGATATAAGCTTTAGGCTACCTGATTAGGCTGGGTGTACGGAGATGTGATACGGCTTCGACCGACGCTATGGCCTGTTCTGGGGCGGGATGCCGTTCGTCCCTGATTAAAGTTAACAGTTTTGTTAGGCGCCTTGAATTGTATATATTGTTTCTAATTATGAGTGTGTTGAACAGATGATTTTGTGTTACGTATAGCGGTTCTCCAGGTGCTATGATTCGATGCATGGATGATTATTGTTTCGGGTATAAAAATGTCAGGCGTTGCTGGCTTGTTGGTTCGCTTGGACCCTGAAACTTCTGAGACAGGGGTGACGCCTCATCCCGACGATCTGGCAGCAAGGGTGTTTGGAACAGCCGCGACAATGCAAATCATTCAGCATGAACCGTTAAACATCGTATTCAATGCTCTCAGTACGGCGACAATGCTCCTGAGTTCTTCTAGCTCTGCGCCTTGGAGAAGGGGAATAATCTCATCGGTCAGAGGAAAAAAGAGCCGTGGAAAACTATTCTTGTCGATGTTGAGGTTGACGCCGCATGGCCGAATGCGGAAGTGGACTAATTGACGCTTCTGGTGTGGAGGCGAGATGGGAACTAAAAAGGGAATAATGCCCGGTTGAAGAGAATTTGTTTCAGAAGACTATCGAGCTTATTGATTGACTTGCTAATTTCTGGTAAAAGTTCTATTCTGGAATGTAAGTTGGCAGTTGTGCGAATAATCCCAACAGCCATCACCGTTCATTCTTATGCTTATACCTCCATTTTTACTTCGTCATATGAGCCCTTGAATTGGCTTGAACACACACACTCACCACAGACTGGCGCTTGACATCAGCCAACAGTCCCGGTTCCTTATAAGCTTACGAACAGGGCTGCATCCAGCGGCGTTAAGGACAAAGGCGCTGCCACTGCAGATCACACGACCTGTGCCTGGCGTTTAGTTACTAGCTTGATGTTTGCGCTAGGAAACCGGCTCGCCCGTCCTTCATTCCTTGCATCTTCGGTGCCTTGCTATTGCCAAGTCTAGGCTTTATAACTTGCACGGCTGAAGTTGTAGGCTGCGGCTGAGGAAAGGAAGCAGGAACAAAGGAAAGGTTTTATATATAAGGGCTAACAGAGGTCATCCCGTTGCGTTCAAGGTGTCAAAGTGAAGCAATGCCAATATTTGGTGTTACAGGCTTCGTCAAGGTCCACTGATCTTCATCACCCAAATGATATCACTATGGGAGAGTAGGGGTTTGCCAGTATGGGTTTGTACTTTTCATATGTCTCCAAATGCTTTCTTTACTCTCGTCATCTATGTAGGAGTCCTGTTTGACGTAATCTCTGATCTAAATACAGTGTAGTTGCAGGGTCTAACACAAACACACTTACTTCCACTTACATTCCTTACTAAACACACTATTTCTAATGCCCTCACTAGCCTCACTGAAGCTGTAAGTTTGGGATTGGTGCGCAAAATCTTGATTTCCCTAATCCAGCGATGAATAAGTCTGTTAAGGAATGCATATCTCATTATCGTCACATATCGCGGAACGCCAATAGCTTCCGCAGAATCATCATATTTATTCTAGAATTATTCGAGAACGCCTCCTAGGACTTTGATGTATAGATGATCGAGCTATGGAACTCGGTCCTCACATTGGTACAGTAGAGCGCGTAGTGTCACATATTGCTAAACGGATTGCTTTGAGTAACTACTGCCCGTCAAAGCATTCACATGACCTTTTTGCAATTTCCAAGAGAGTATAGTCAAACACTTTCCGCAATTCGTATATTCTGTACTCAAATGAATGTAGGAATATGCTGCAAAACCCAGAAACCCACTGCACTTCTGGTTTTAACCTCTCTGTCGCATGGTAGCGTGGCGTTGAAGCCACCCCAGCCAGCAAACAGACTTTTTTGTATTTCGGTCGTAAATCGTCATCAGGCAAAACGAAATAAAAACTCCTGCACAAGTGAATCCAAATATCCTGACGATATCGGCCGGCTCCGGACGCCCACTGCACTTCCGGTTGGATCTTATGTCCAACGGAAAAGGATGAATGCAAATATTATCAGTCAGGTCGAGCACGTCCTTCCACTTAGACCTCGACAGAGACGGGAAACGGCACAACCCCACAAGTGGCATTGCACGGCATCTGCAACTTGGCGAGAGCGCTGTAGCCCCCAAGAATACACTCTGCTTCAACACCCTTAGCACGTAGAACACTATTGGCAACACGGGCACTGTCGCCATCGTAGCACAATGTCAACACTCTCTTGCCTCGCAGAATAGACATCAGTGCCTCAGCGCTAGCGTTTCGGTTGCCGGCCTTGTCCTTGACGTTGAAAAGACTCTCCAGCTCTAGCCAGAGCTCTTCAAGCATGATGCAATCATCGGCAGGGTTGGCAAATGGGCTACCGCTAGAAGGACCATTTCGCAGTGCTTCAAGAGGTATGTTAACTGAGTTGGGGATATGGAAGGCCTCATAGTCTGATGAGCATCGGAAATCAAGAATTTGGGTGTTGGCCAAAGGAGTTAGCGCCCTGCCAATCTGGTCTGCGAGCGACAAAACGGTGTCGTGAGAGCCCAGAGGGTGAATAGTGAAGTAATTAGATAATGCAGTCAAAGAGTCAAGCTCCCAGGCATCGTTATATGGATAAAGGTCAACATTTCTCAAACGCTTAGTCTGTTAGCTTCATCCATCCTGGACTGGTTCAGTTTGACGTACCTCGTTACGAAGCGGGCTGAACTTCTCAGGACCTAGGTTCTGGAAGTACTCATTCAAGTACTGGAAGGGTAGATCGCAACACATGAAAACACAGTGGATCTCATTATCGGGACCGGCGAGATTCGACAGTGTTCCCTCTTGCTTGAGCTTCTCAATACGTTGAAATAGCCCCTTTAGAGTGAATCCCGAAGAGGGACCACAGACAATGCCCTGTCGGGTAAGGTCCAATGAAAGGGAGTATGAGTCTGACGCGCCAACCTCCTCAAGAGCATCGTGAGAAGCAAGATAGGGGAACTCAACCTCGCTCATTAATGAGTACTCGCGGGGACCAGGGACACGCTCTCCAGCGTTTGTGCATACACTTTAAACATCAGTAATAATTCTCGGCGGCTCAGAGCGTTCAACATACGCAATTCTGTACACTGAAGGCTTAGCCTGCTTGAAATATGTTCCCAGTCCAGTCATAGTGCCTGAAACAATGTTAGCCAGCGTATAGATTTGGACAACATGGGACTTACCGGCTGTTCCCATTGAGGCAGCGATCACGTTGATCTCTGGGAGCTGGCGATGAATCTGGGGGCCAGTCCATCGTACATGAGCTTTCCAGTTCTGCAATCTACATTAGTTCCTGGCAATGAGGAATTGAAACAAATAGCTTACATCATCGTTGATGTATTGGTTGGGACTGCACACAGACTCGGATTCTGCGTCCTTTCGAGCTGCAGCCCTGATACCGCCTCGCTCATCGACAGGTGTAGGTTGAGCAGGCCCACCAAACAGAGTACTTCTCAATTCTTAGAAATCGTTCTGGAAAAAAATGAAGGCTCTTGGCTGCTTACACATTGAGGCCAAAGAATTGCATCATACGCAACTTCGTCTCACTTGTTTTATTGCTGAGAAAAGCGTGAACATCATTGATGCCGTGAAAGGCGCGAGCGACCATAGCCATTGAGACGACCGTTGAACCCGAGCTGCTCTCAACAATGGTCTTTGTCTTGCCGGCCTCTACACCCTTCTCTAATAAATTCATAGCTGCAAGCAGATTAGCTACATACTGGGCAATTGCGTGACATCTGGTGATTAACCTGGCATCACCTTGACATTTGTTGCAGGATGCATGGTCATCATCTTGGCATAGATTCGGACTCCATCCTGACGGTATGGGTTGAGACAGTCGGGGATTTCAACAAGGGGCAAAGGTGGTGATTGCTCAGGATCGAAGTAGTTGCGAACTGAGTCCTGGCCTTTGAAGACATTGAGATGTTCAAAAGCAGTCATGTTGGAAGTTCACGTATGGTCTGCAAGGTTCAATAGTAACAGGTAGACACAGTGATCTTGAAGAAGCTAAACAAAGTTTGTGGTTTTAGAACGCAGACAGGCCGTTATATAGTTTAAAGAGGGAGAAAATGAGAAAAGCTGGATCGGGAATCTGAGTATGGGCCCAAGTTTTTAAGCATTCACGGCTCTCGAAACGAATTGCTCAAGTAAAACCCTGCTGGTCCTGCACCCACGCTTCTCTGGGTCCAACAAGCGGAGATGTCACATCCACGACCTAGGCTGACTGGCCTGAGTGCTTGAGCAACTCCGGGGAGAGTGTGCATCATAGATCTTAATTGGCTTGAAGCCGTGGGTAGGCCCTGATCCCACGCATGCTGTCTGTAGGCTCAAATGAAAAGGCTGGGTTGAAGTGCATATGAATTGCGGTATGTCGTTTCTTTGACCAATTGCAAACCCCACGATGAGGCCACGGGAGACCCAACGCCAGGATGAAGAGACTGATTGACCAATACAAAGAGAATCCTCTCAACTAGAATCACTAGCGTCTTCGGGTCGTCGTCACTTTCTTCGGACCATCGGCTGTGGAGCTTGAGAGGTCAAGAATCCTGCAACATGGTGGATAATGGTTGGTGGATTTCACTACGCACAAACGGGTCTGTGGTGACTCGGGAACGCTGAGTTGCAACTCACTCATGGCAGAAGAACAAATCACAGCTTCTCAAGGGTCATCACTTGAAGCTAGCGGCGGATGGGGGCGAACAAGGCGGAGTTTAGTGAACGCCCTGGGTCTTGGCTCGCCTCGCCCTGTCAAGACTGTCTAGGGGAGGTAAGAAAACGTAGGACTCTAATCCTAGGGGATAAAAACATTTAGGTGAGATTCTACCATATTTAGAGCATTTTAGACTAGTTTATTTTGTCATTCTGACTGATCGTCAGAAGTCTTCTTCCCCCCCCCTCCCCCGAGGACTGTTGAAGTTCTGGGCTGAGATCAAAGCGGACAGTTGAGCTGCAGTAGTCTCTGTGCATGAATGGTTGATCAAGAATAACGGTTCGGAGTTTGCAAACTATTAAGCCCGAGGCCATTCACGCGGTATTTTACGGAATTGCTAGGTTGCAAATGCAATGCAAGTGCACAACCTCGGCTCCTATGGATGATAATAAGACATACTGACATATAGCAAGAGGAGTGTGGTGGTGTGCAGCGGGGAGTTCATCGGTCCATCTTGAATTTTTGAGGCTCGATGGTGTTCAGGCGGGGCAACGCTAGCAGGGAATGCCCGACTATCGTCAGGTGACCCAGCACGTGTTTGATGCTGCCAAGTGGAAAATTGAGGTAGACTTGGTGGATCCGATACCGGAAGACGTTAGCATCAACCCAATCTTTTTTAAAGATCCATTTCATGGCATCATACTCCAGACCATTAATCTTTAAATAACGTCGTGACTGGAGGAATAAGTTACCTACACGACTCAGCTATAAACTCTGTTTCCTTCGCTGGATAATTTTTCGCTTTCAAATGCTCAAATTGCGATTCAATTGCCTTGTTTGGAGTCGGAAGCTCCATATTGTGATGTGCAACCAACACGAGAAAAGGCCTCCCTTTATTAAACCCGCTTTAATGTGAAGAGATGAAGTTTCAGATCCGCCATTTTTAGCTGCTGGACCCCGTTAATATGACGGCATCACAGCGATCCCCCTATGGTAGTGGAGTTGTTTGTCGTATACATATTGTAAACAATGCCGCGTCGTTTCACAGATCATGTTGTGTTTGTTTCGTCAATCCGAAAGAAAGGTTCTCACAGGCGATCATTATTGAGACCTTAGAAGGACACCGACCAACTTATCCGACAGATGGTACCTTCCGTCTTCAACCTAGACGAAAAGCCCCCCAACAGTTTTCCAGAACAAAATCATTCCCTTGGTCTTCAATAATCTTCTCGCACACTGGTTGTGTCTCAGTAGGACAATGGTCCCCATGATTATTTTTATTGCCTGGGCTCTGGCTGGTCTTGGTACGGCCAAATTTGTCACAGTAGAAGACACTTCTGTCCTTCCAGTTGGATGGGAAAGAATCGACAAGGCAGTCGATTCCAGCCATGTGTTGCGCCTCTCCATCGCTTTGCGACAGCCCGATATCGACAACCTAAAGACGAACCTACGAAGACGCGATTGTACGTCCGGCAAATACACCCAGAACCACCTCACCCAGAAACAAGCACTCGCCCTCCGAAATCCAGATCAAAAGGATGTCAATCAGGTGTTGGGATGGCTGAAGAGCAAAGGAATCGCAGCGAAGGCGACGCCAGACAAGGACTGGGTCCATGTCAAAACCACTGTCAAAGCAGCTGAAGATCTCCTCGACACAGAGATTGGCTTTTTCAAGTTCGAGGACCAGAAGCCTGTTCTTCGAACAAAGCAATATTCGGTACCTGAATCTGTTGCTGGTGCCATCAACTTTGTTCACCCAATTGCCAATTTTATGCGACCCAAGAAGGAACTTACTACTCCCGATCCAGCTCTGACACCAAGTATGCTCGAAAGCCTACAACTTGAGAAGCGCGCTGCCCCTTGCGGCCAGGCTGTCACCCCAGATTGTCTCCGTGAGCAATATAACATCAGCTATCCCGCTTACAACGGCAGCTCCCCCGTTCGTTTTGGCATTGCTGGTTTCCTCGAGGAAAACGCCAACTACGCAGACAGTAATGACTTCCTCAGAATCTATGCAAAGCCGCTTTATGAGGCCCGCTACAACTTCTCGGTTCAGTTGGTTAATGGTGCCGAGAACTCTCAAGAGCTTTTCGATTCTGGAAACGAGGCTGCTCTTGATGTCCAATATGGCATGGCCCTGGGCTATCCAACCAATATCACTTATTACCTTGCCGATGGCCGTGGACCTACACTGGATGACGATGGTGAAGAGGTGCCCGAGGAGTACAACGACAATGAACCCTATCTTGAATTCCTCGACTACCTTCTTGATCTCTCTGATGATGAGATTCCTCACGTACTGTCCGTTTCCTATGGCGATAACGAAGTCTCGGTTCCCCGCAAATATGCTGAACGTGTCTGCTCTCTGTTCGGTCTTCTGACAGCTCGCGGTACAACCATTGTGGCGGCTTCTGGTGACGGAGGTGCAAAGGGAGCAAGTAACTCAACCTGCCGGACCAACGACGGTAGCAACAGGGACGTTACTATGTCTGTTTTTCCCGCGACTTGCCCATGGGTCACGAGCGTTGGCGGCGTCACATCTGGAGTAGAGCCTTTTGAAGGCGCTGAGTTTAGCGGAGGCGGCTTTTCTCAGTACTTTCCTCGCGAGAAATGGCAGGATTCTTCCATTAAAGGTTATGTGAAGGCTCTTGATGGGCATCTCGATGGCCACTACAATGCCAGCAACCGCGGAGTACCTGACATTTCTATTTCAGCAACCAGTTTCATCACTCGCTTGAAAGGACAGGCAGTTGGTCTTAAAGGCACCAGCGCAAGCGCACCTGTTGTTGCAGCCATGCTTGCGCTCGTTAACGACGCGCGTGTACGAAAAGGTAAGGGTGTACTGGGCTGGATCAATGAAATCCTCTACTCGGAGGAAGTAAAAGCAGCTCTCGAAGATGTTACCAAAGGAGAGAGCCGATCGTGCAATTTTAGAAATGGCGGCAGTCCAGGAGGCTGGCCGGCAGCCAAGGGTTGGGATGCTATCACAGGCCTGGGAGTTCCGTCTGACTTCCAGAAGCTGTTTAACGTGTTGGTTGATGTTTGAGAGACTGATTGTCCGTATTCGATTCTAAGCAGTATAGTTTTTATAGAATGGTTAATAGCTCAATATGAATAAAAGTCGGGTACTTGCATGCCTTGGTTGATTTCGTCGCGAGTTTTTCGGGATTCACGGTCAGTTGCTGATTTGGAGCCAGTGGAACCACTGTAATGGGACAGTTCAGTGGTCTATTGGCATCCTCGCGCCTGCCGTCAACAGTTGCTTCCATTTAGCTTGAGACTCATTGCTTATCGATAGACTAGCACCTCCATCCCAGCCTTCTGGAAGCGCGTCACAATTAATCGGTAGGCCCTTGCGTTCAAAGGCCCAGGCTCGCGTTCTTGCATTTTCTTAGATATTTTATTTCTTGGCTCTAAAATTCACGATTTGAATAAACAACGACATTCAAGGCGAAATTCCGGGTTCTTAGTGATATTATTGTTATCACTACTTATACCAGCCAGCATCTCACTCATTCGGCGCGGTCCCCTCCTGGTCGCGACCCCAGCTCTGGACCTCTTTAACTCCCAGTCACTCGCCCGCCACAACCTTACTAAGTGAACTTCAACCTCACACCACAAACAACCTCACATATAATCGTCCCTGACCAAAACAACCATACCTGTACCATAATGACGACAGCCTTCTCTCGATTCCCTCCGTTATAAGCTCCTACCACAAATTCGTCGTCGGCTTCACGCGATCGCGGCTTAGACCCGCCTTCAATAGTATCGCGACGCGGCCGACTTTCTCTCTTCACATTGCCCACAATGCCGACCACACACGTGTCTCCAGACTCTCAGGACGACCTCAGGGACATCGCCAATAGCCTTCTCAAGGCCCGTAAGGTTATTGTGGTGACGGGCGCCGGTATCAGTACAAATTCGGGCATTCCTGTGAGCTCAATCGATCACTCCAGCGCTTACCAGATGCGCTTTGGTGTGACTTGTTGGTATACGCAATTTTCGGTGATAGCTAATCGTATTAGGATTTCCGTTCTGAAAACGGTCTCTATTCTCTAATCAGTGCTCAATTTGACGCCGCAGCACAACAGGCGCGTCTTAGTGATGGTTCGAGCGACGATAAATCCACCGACTTAGACATTCGCCGGCCAGCCAAGAGGAGAAAGATAGTGCATGATGTGTCTCCCAAGCTTGAAGAGAGCTCGCTTGAAATGAAAGAGGAAATAGAGGTTCAGCTAGAAGACCCCGAACCGGAACAAGAAACAATCGCAGACACGATTCAGGTCGAAGGTGTTCCAGACGATGAACAGCAGCAGGAGGGTCCAGAGGGAACGCCCGTGATCAGTGTAAGGACGACCCGTTCAACAATAGCTGTAGCCCAGCCTCCAAGTTCTCCTCTGTCCTCGCCTCCGCCCGAAGGCCTAAACGTCCCACCCTCAGTCTTCCGAAGGACGCGACAAAGTCACTTAACCAATTCTGCAATCCCTCCGAGTTCTTCGCCCTTATCGTCACCTCCTCCGGTCTTATTTGACCCATTCTCTTCCGGCACATCCTCAGAGAATGGTCCCAGTCGACGCAGCAGCACGTCGCCATCAGAAGTCGACGATACCCCGCCCTCAAATCCAATCAGCTTATCACAAACAAGTTTTGGCTCTGGCAAGAACACTTTGCCCAATATGAAAGGGAAGGATATGTTCGACGCATCAATATGGTCAGATCCCCTCCGAACAGCCGTGTTTTACACATTCGCGACCACGCTACGTCAGAAGGTTCGAGACGTGGAGCCGACAAGTTCGCATCGATTCATCAGCCATCTGAGAGACCGCGGCAAGCTAGTTCGTTGTTATACACAAAATATTGACCAGATCGAGGAAAAGGTCGGGCTATCGACGTGTCTCAACGATGGACCTGGTAGCCGGGGACGCTTCTCAAGAAAGTCAACAGCCAACATCAATCAGCTCAATAGGATGGTTGATGAAGTGAATGCCATGACCGACACCAACTCTTCAGACAAATCACAGCAGTCGTCAGACAATGAAACCAGCCAGCATTCCCAATTCAGTCAGCCCAAATTTGAAAGCACAATGCCTTCTTCGCAAGCTGAATCCGACCAATGCGCAACGGATGAGGCCCGGACTGCAGTGAGGAATCTGCGCCGCGACCTTCCGAAGTCTGGTGTCGAGTGTGTTTTCCTTCATGGATCATTGGAGCTTCTTCGTTGTTTCTTGTGTGGACGAGTCTGCTCGTGGGATGATGATGATCGCCAACTAGAGACCATGTCAGGTCAACAGCCTGAATGCCCTCACTGCGTAGGCGCTACAGTCGCTCGAGAAGAACGGGGGAAGCGAGCATTGGGCGTTGGCAAATTAAGGCCCGACATTGTGCTCTATGGCGAAGAGCACCCCAATGCGCATCTGATCAGTCCCATAGTCACACACGACTTGGCTCTATGCCCAGACCTCCTACTAATTCTCGGCACTAGTTTGCGAGTCCATGGACTGAAAGTTATGGTCAGGGAATTCGCCAAAGCAGTCCACGCAAAAGGTGGCAAAGTCGTCTTCGTCAACTACACCAAGCCTCCAGAGAGTTCATGGGGTGACGTTATCGATTACTGGGTCGAGTGGGATTGTGACGCTTGGGTGTCTGACCTACAGGACAAAATCCCCAAATTATGGCAAACACCGGAACCTCCCAAACTTAAGAAGAAACGGGAGTCTAGTGGCGTTGCTGAGGATGGCGACAAGTCTGAGACTAAACGGCCAGTTGCAGTATACCCAGCTGCCTGCCGTGACACAAAGGCTACGGGGGCATATTGGGCTCCAAGGATAGTAAAGGAGCTGCACAGGATAACAGGCTATGACCCCTTAGAAACACCAGTTTCTACGCTGCCGGCCATTGTCGCAACGACAGAAACACCCCTACCTGCCAGTACACCATTGAAGATTCCGCAAAGCAAGCCTGACCGAGTCAGAACTCGAGCTCAACGGTCGCGCAAGTCTGCACCTGGTGTTTTAGAGCGATCAAGTTTACCTCCCTCGACACTTAATCCTAATCACGGGCGGACATTACGAAGTTCTGAAACAGTACCACGCGTCGTAGGCGGGGGTGGCCCTTCGCCTGAGAGCCATAGCACTCCACCTGACGGGATGGCTCTCCACGAAAGCTCGATAGCTAATTTAGTCAAGTCGAGAGCACGAGAGCGCAAACGCAAGAAGATCGATGGCGAAGAAGTGGTTCTTCCCTCCAAAGGTGGTTCGCTCAGACTGGCTCCATTGAGGCCGCAGCCACGAGGTCCACGCGAGATCCGACCTTTTGAGCCACTGCCAACAATGGAGGTGAAGCTATCCCCCAATACCCCGAAACCATACTCAGAAACCGGGCAATTGCAATCTCTCTCACCTGTAATGCACCATACTAGACCGTTGACGCCTGTTTCGCATAACACGCGGAAGCAGGCACATATCAGACGTAGTCAGGCATCTTTTCTACAGGGACAAGATGCGGCTACAAACACCGCATCTAGTCTGCGGCCAGAGAAGTCGCATGGCCTATTGGTGGCTTCAGGCAATAGGTATAGTCTTGTCATGAAGCCCGGAACCTCAGAAAGGGAGGCAGAGGCGGCCATGGCGTTATCCGCCCTGAGCCAGGGCGGCGCACACCCAGTCAATCCCCAAGACTTTGTTATACCGCCGTCTACGGGCCTTAAGATACGCAAGTCGGCAAGGTTGATTCATAGATCTAGCACGCCTACAAGTTCCTAGGATGAAGGGCCTATGCTTATGACGGATGATTGCAAAATTCACATATCAAGAATCGCAGATGAGCGAAAACACGAGGGCCTAGATCCCCCGGAGCATTCATGACAGGGCGTTTGGGAATGGCGTATTAAGCCAAGTAGCGTTACACTACACTACATTGATTGAATGAAAGTTGAACTTCTTTTTCCAAGACTCACGGGCTGATCCATCTGTCTCCGTTATCGGCGTATTCCAAGGTGACTTTTGAGAAATTGGATACCCCCTTCAGCTCCACGCATATCGTTGACTGGTGTTGAGCAATGTCAGTGACTCCTGTTGCTCGCCGAACAGCGCCTTATCACGCCCTGATGCGGGTACCCACGGGGCTGGTGCGCGGGTTTGGCGACTAAGGGCGTTGGTGACGTTGGAGATGTGGGGTATTCCGGTCGTAAGACAGTATCATTTGACTCATGATAGCTGAGCTGAGAATCTATAAGTTATCGCAAAAGCCCATCATAGAAATTGCAATGTCTTGAGTCAGCTTCTATACAAGAAACACATAATCATGGGTTCCATTGGTCAAGGGTCTTCGCAACAGCTTCCTGTGCGGGGCAAGACCGACGCCTCAGTCTTTGGAAGCGCTATCAAGAAGGAGTTTATGTTTGACCCGGAATGGAGGAACCTTAATCATGGTAAGAAGGAGTCTGAGCGGCCAAAATACTTCAGCTGACGGGAACCCTTGGTTCTTTTGGTACATATCCCAAGAGTGTGCGAACAAAATTCCGCGAATATCAAGATGCGAGGTGAATCCACTGGCTTGCCTAATCTTGATCTTTGATCTAATAATTCTTAGCGAGGCTCGTCCTGATCCATTCATCCGCTACGAATATCCTAAAATCTTGGATGAGAGCCGCGCTTCTGTTGCAAAGCTTCTCAATGCCCGGTTAGATACAGTTGTGTTTGTATCCAACGCTACTGTTGGTGTGAACACAGTCTATCGAAATATGAAGTGGAATGAAGACGGGAAGGATGTCATCATCAGCTTCTCAACTATTTACGAAGCTTGCGGCAAGGTTGCAGATTACCTTGTTGACTACTACAATGGCAACGTGACCCATCGTGAGATTGAGCTCACATATCCTCTCGACGACGACGAGATCATCAAGAAGTTCGAAGATGCCGTCAAAGAGATCGAATCTGAGGGCAAGCGTGCTCGTATCTGCACATTTGATGTTGTCTCTTCTCGCCCCGGTGTTGTCTTTCCCTGGGAAGAGATGGTCAAGAGCTGCCGTCGCCTCAACGTGCTGAGCATGGTCGATGGTGCTCAAGGCATTGGCATGGTGAAGTTGGACCTCTCCGCCGCTGACCCAGACTTCTTCGTGTCGAACTGCCACAAATGGCTCCACGTTCCACGTGGATGCGCCGTTTTCTACGTGCCTCAGCGCAACCAGGGACTTATCGAGACGACACTAGCCACCAGCCACGGCTACTTGCCCAAGCTCGTGAAACGAATCACGCCGCTGCCTCCCAGCTCCAAATCTCGTTTTGTCACCAACTTTGAATTCGTCGGCACACTTGACAACTCGCCTTATCTCTGCGTAAAGGACGCTATCAAATGGCGAGAGGAAGCTCTCGGTGGCGAAGATGCGATCTTGAAGTACATCTGGGACTTGAACAAGAAAGGCAGTGAACTCGTCGCTGAGAAACTGGGCACAACATTTATGGAGAACAGTACTGGGACACTGCGAAATTGTGGCATGGCCAACATTGCCTTGCCGATTTCGACTGTGGAGGGGAAGGAGGGCGAGGTTATCATCTCTGCCGAGGAGACTCAGACGGCGTTTCAATGGATTCTGAATACGCTTATTAGCGATTACAAGACCTTTGTGGCACTCTTCTTACACGGAGGGAGATTTTGGGTCAGAACAAGTGCGCAGGTCTATCTGGAAATTGAGGATTATGAGTGGTTGAGTGATGTGTTGAAGGAGCTTTGTGAGCGGGTCGGTAAGAAGGAGTATCTCGAGTAGTCTAAGATGTTTATTAACTTAGGACCTTCAATAAGGCGCAAAAATAAACTGATCAAAAAGGCTAATGAACTTGTTCTAACTATCCTAAACTTACTTGTGTATTTTTATCACTTAGGATCAAGGTCTTCAGTTTTCTGCCATCCCTAAGTTTGGGTGACTGTTGATGATGGCAATAAGGGCACCCCCGCCTGATTGATATACGGTATTATTTTTTTCATATACTCCCCTACTGCCAAATTACAAACGTTGCGTAATTATCCCTGCGCAAGAGTCGCTATTGTAACGTTGAGGCGAGTTGGCGTTCTATAGAACCAGTCACACGGCTGATGATGAAGGTGAAGCTTTTCTAAACTGGGCCAAGTTGATGGAAATTCCGCCTTGGAGCTGTATGTCTTGCAATTTTCGTAAACTGGATCGGGAAAACGCCAGTCCAGCAGGGATCCGCATGGATTGGGGTTGCCATTCAGTCGCCCGGTTGGTATGCATACGGCTGTGCGCCTTGTGGCGCTAGGCGTTTCGGCTTAAAGCGGCCATTCTATAAATATGAGTGTTCTTGTACATAGCAGAAGCTCACCTGCCAAGCATACGCCTCTTCTAACCCACGTTGAGTTATCTGCATCTCAAACAAAATAATTTCTTCCAAAAGCCACCACGATGGGCAACTCATCGTCTTCGTCATCAAATCCCGAAGAAGTCAAGGATAAGAAGACTCTCTATGAGCGTTTCCAAGCCGGCAAGAAGAGCAAACCACTCAGCGACGAGGATATACTAAAGTACACGGGCAAGACTCGCGATGAACTCAGCAAGTGGGCTGACTCTCAACCCGGCGTCGGAAAAAATCAACTCGCGGGCAGTATCACGGCTGGTCCGATTTCTGGACTTGGAGGAGTAGCGATAGGTGACGGGCTTGGAGGTTGGGGACCTAGTGCGGTGCCGAATGATAAGAATAGAGGAATGAAGTTCCCTCCAGCTAAAGAGGTTGAAGCAGAGGACACTGCTGAGGTAGTGGAGGTAGTAGAGGTTAAGAAGTGACGACATCACCCATAGATGCCAGCTTGATATCACAGTAGTAGAAGTTTAATGATAGTGCAATTCAAGTTTTGTTGATTTGTGGTCTTTATTCAAGTGATCTTAATATTTGGATTTTATGTTCGCCAAATGTAAGTGACCCGAGACTAAATGAATGATAAAGTTCCATGCCTCGAATGAGAGACGAGGTCCTGGATCCTGAGTTCACATTTTCCACTTTCGACATGTTATCCCTGTTTATGATCGCGCTTACAGATCGTTCTGCTTCTTGCGAATGTCAAAAATGTTCAGGGCTTCCTCAGCAGCCTTTAGACCACTCAGGGCCATAGCACCAAAGGTAGGGCCTAGCGAATGTTAGAAGCAGTACACATACCACCTTATAAGGCAACGTACCCATGCGGTTGGCACCGTCAACCTCGGAGAGTTCCATTCCACCAACAATGAGACCAGGGACGATCTCACGAGTTCCCTTGACAATGGCATCCTCGGCGAGGTTCATGTCCAGACCACGCATACCGCCAAGCTTCTCAATGCGCTGCATGCTGACAAGCCGCTTGACAGAAAAGGCTCCCATGGGGCCATCGTGGCCAGTGGTAGAGATGATCAAAGGAGCATTAATGGTGTTGGGGTCCATGCAAGACTGGTCATCATGGTGCATGGAAACAAGGGTCCAGTTGGTGACAACACCAGCAATACGGACTCCTTCCTCGGAAGGTCGAGTGATGAGATCCTCAACGCAAGTAGCGTTAAAGAGCTTGATGTTGGGCATCTGAAGAACCTTTGACATGATAGTCGAGGTGAAAAGGGCAGCGTGCTTGACGACAACGTAGTTACCCTCATCCTCGTAAGGAACACCGACTTCACGGAGGAAAGCATCAGCAGGCTTGCGCATGATCATGGCGGAAAACAGCTGGCCACCAAGCCAAGCACCACCACCAGGAGACACAGAAGCCTCGATGATAGCGATCTTGAGATCGGGGCGCTTCTTGCCAAGGATATACGCAGCGCTGAGGCCGCACGAACCGGCACCAATGATGACAATGTCGGACTCGGCATAGTTATCAAGGTCCTGGAAGTAGCGGCGGGTCATGGCGCGGGAGACCTGGCTCTCGCGGATGGGAGCAAACTTGAAGTCATCCCACTGACCGAGCATCTCCTCAACGGTCTTGGTGTTGATGTTCTTGCTCATGACTGGGAGCTTGGTAGATGTAGCAAGCTCAGCAGAGCGAGAGGGAGGGGAGACAGCAGCTGGGGGAGACATTTTGAGATATTGGGCCTGTTATTGTTAGATTCCGATGGTCAATAGGGAAGATGACATGATCCTTTCGCTGGTATTATCCAGATCAAGTTTTGCCGTATAATCTCAGCCACACCCCCCCTCTCATCAACATAACCAGTTGGACTGACCATTTTGACGAGGGAAGGATGGGCACCGGCTCATGCATGATACTTTACCTGAGAGGTCCCAATCAGGTCTGGACAAGACTACCGCTGAAAGGCTCCATGGCTGCTAAGATAGCTTAGGAGAGCCGTACAGATTATGATATCTAGCATATCATATGTGTCAGAACGGCACTTCAGTACAAGTCAGATACAAACCTTGGATATTTTTTCGAGAATTTAGTCGAGTCAACGAGTTGATGAAGAGGAAAAGAAGAAGAGTTGAGAATGGAACGACCTCGACCTTTTTATGCCCGCAGATGAGGGGTAAAGCAACCCATTGATATCATGACGGAGAAAAGCGGCCGATGCTGGCCAACAAAATAGAATGCCGAGTATTACCTACTTGAACGCGTGTTTTTGATAGGTGAGTGAGTGGGGTCCTCTTGTTAGTGAAGATAACTGCCGGGGTCGAACATCATGAGCAATATCCATCCATCCATCCATCCATCATATCATGTATGTATGCATCATGATGTCGAGTTTACGACTTCAATTGGCCTGTGGTTCATTCCCAATCACTCGCCTCGCACCTCTTGGTTAAAAATTGCCTCATAAAACAGCAGCCTTAGGCAAAGCGTATATAACTCTGATTCTTGAGCATGTGAATATTTATCCATCCAGGTGGGGGATTCTCAGTTCCACTGAATGCGGCTTTTAACCGGCCATGGCATGACAGAATGAACATATCCACAACCCACACTTCTAACTTTATTACTGCATCGGAGGTGTAATGCCGAGTTGAAGGAGTCTTTAGCCAGCCAATTATCAACTGTATAATTATCTAGCTCATTGATGTGGTCTGGGATCTTGGTCCCAACACGACACTGGATGCATCCACAAGTGGCCTGGATGACATATCGAGAACGTAGACTTCATCATATGAGGTTAAGATTAGCGGTACGAGCTTCAACATATGGTAGTATTTATTTGGATGAAACGGGAACATATCACAGTGTTGCTCAACAGCCCTTCAGTTACCTTAGTGCTAGATCAATTGCATCATCATCTAAATGAGCAACGAATCCCCATGCCACAATGAAGATGCACACGAGCTTCAGTTGATATGAGCAAGTGGTATCATTTCTTTTAACAAGCGAACTTATCAGCTTTTCTGTTGCTCAAACTCCTCAATTCTCACCGGCACTTAAGACATTTGGAACACCAAGCTCAAGTGTGGACGTATATCAAGCCCAGATGAGACTGTCATCTGCATGTCTAATAATAAACATGGAAATAGTAGTTACAACTTTCAACTAAGAGCTTTAGCATGTACCCGGCGGGTTGAAAAGT